>JAADVK010000691.1:0-18475 GCA_023334975.1 Globisporangium sylvaticum | reverse complement strand
GAAGGGAAATGGGACTGGCGAGGCTGGCGGAATGGCAGGGGCGGGACGTTGTGGCGCGACAGTAACTTCTGCCGCGGCGATCCAACTAGGTTGGGCTGGAGAGGTGGCAGGAAGCGGGAAAAAAGCGAGCTTGGCGGATGATGATCTTGGAGCTGCGTGGTCGTCGAAGGCTGCGACTGAAAATCCATCGTTGCTCTGAGCTTTGCAAGTTTGTGAATGCCGCTGTTGTGCAGGAATGAAACCTTTCTGAGTTCAAGCGTCGTTGAACTCGTCCCTTGGAAAACGAAAGGCAAAGCTCCAGCTTTGCACTCCAAGCAATTTGGAATTGCTTGGAGTGCAAGGTTCCTAACGAGTGGTTGCGTTTTTAACACGTTCACCATCAAGTGTCCCTTGAAATTTAACAATTGTCACTCTCAATTCAAAAATGAATTGAATTATGCTGATTACAGACGGGTTTCGACATTACGTAAACTGGAAAGGGGTATTTTTATCATCGGCATGGCTACTTTGAAAAGTTTACTTGGGTTCAGTATGGAGAGTGAGCCTTCCATGTTTTTTTATGGAACACTCAATTTTCATACAAACTTCAAATAAACTTTTCAAAGTGGACACACGTCCACTTTTGTCGCACGCAGCGAAGATCACGCCATCAGAAGAGGATTACGCTTCATGATGAGTCCGGACCATCACTCTCAGCCACGATTTCTCGAAATCTCGAGAAATAGTGGCTGAGAGTGATGGCCCAAACTCAAGTCTGCTCCATCGAATGCGCTCAAAACAATTTGGTTCTATGGAACCACACACAGATACACATTCATATATTTTGTTTAGCGCTACAGCACACTCGCTTCATCGCTTCCCCATGGCGAAGAGCACTGGGAAATTCATTCGACTCGGGATCGCGAACGAAAACAGAAACAGGAACACGAGCCCGAGCGCCTGCACAAAGTACAGCAGGCTGTGGTTGAACGGGAAGCTCTTGGCAAAGTACCCGAGCAGCGCAAAGAGCGCCGGCGTCACTGCGCTCGACAACAGGAACGCGCCGTACGTCACCACTTGCGCCGCGCGGTGCACTGCGAGCCGCCGATCGACCGCGATCGAGTTGTCCAGCAGGCACAGGATGCCGTGCATCGCGATCGCGCCAAACAGGTGCTTCACCACCAGCACCGCGACGATGATCGCGTACGCGAACGGCAGCTGGTCCACTTTGAACAGGTCGATAAGCGGGAAGCAGCCGATGATCGGGATCTGGAACAGCAAACCCACGCGCAGCGTCGCCAGCGGAGTCATCACATTCGACGAGAACGTCGAGAAGAACAGCTGCACGACCAGCACGGAGAGCGCCATAAGCGCCGTGCTGCCCGCTACAGTGAGCGTGTTGGCAGTCACGGTGGCTCGAATCGGGTGCGGCAAAGACGTGACGTGGCCGCCATTGTGGTCAGCCTGCTCCTCCTTGAACACCCACAACGGGAAGATCTCGTCGAAACTGAGCTGCACGAGCAGCCAGAAGAAGAACACCGAGAGGATCAAGACCGCGTGCGGCTCGCGCGTGATCGCAATCTCCGTAAAGTCGGACGACGAGTGGTGGTCCAGCTTGACCACGTTCGCGCCTTCCATGTTGTGCACTTTCTTCTCAGCTGCTGCGGTCGCAAACTTGGGCGGCCGTTGCGGTGACGCGCTCGTGTTGTTGCGCGCCACGGCTTCCGTCGTGTTGGAGTTCGACTGCGAATGCACGACAATCGAGATCTCTTCGTCGTCGTCCAGATCGTCCTGCAGTCCGTACTCCAAACTGTCGAAGAAGGCTTCTTCGTCGCTCCCGTCGTCGTCGTTCGCACGCACGCTTCCGGTCCGGCCTCGCGCTCGGGTCTGATTGCGACTGCCACTGCCGCCAATGATCTCGATCGTCTCCTCCAGCGAGCCCGTGGTCTGTTTCAGTAGCTCATCCAGTGCTCGCTCTTGACTCGCTTTACCTATCTCAACGCCATTACGACCGCCGTATCGTTTCGGCAGGCTGTCGACGCCAATCAGGTCGAGCAGGTCCTGTGTGACCGACTCCTTGCGGAAGAACGAGATCTTGTCCGCTGTCTTCTTCGAGATGAGCGGTCGGACCTTGGTCATTACCTGGGAGAACCACACCGGCGCATTGATCACCGCAAGGGCTTCCAGTTTGTCCGGGAACTCCTTCTGGAGATCTGACATAATCGAACTCGCCATCTCCACGACGCGGTCGTCCGTGTCCATCAACGTCAGCCCTTCCAAATCGATCACGTACACGAATTTCTGGGACGACTTGAGCAACTTGTCGACCGCAAACGACAGGAAGAAACGGTAGTGCTCGCGGATGTCGACTGTCGTGAACCCCGACGAGTGCAGCTTGTCCATTTTGATCTGACCCAGGAAATCCCACACCACGACGTTCCCCTGCTCCGTGTATCCGTGAAAGTAGTGCGGGATGATGCTTCGGATCATGCGGTAGTGCGGACGCGGCGTCGACAGGATCTGCTTCGTCGTTGCGCTTCGGTTGTGGAGGCGGAACGTCTCTTCAAACACGTTCTTCACGAGCTCCAGTGGTCGCGCGCTGTTGGCATTCACGGGCGAATCGTCGAGCGCCGAGCTGCTGTGCTGCTGCACAAAGTTCACGTCGTCGTCGCCAGCGAGCTGCATATACGACGAGCGGCTCTGCACGCGGAGCCCGATAAGCGTCACGACAGCAGCGATCCACGCGATCACCGAGACGAACGACAGCGGGTAGAAGTACAGGAACGCGTCTGCGTCCGTCGATGGATCGGCTTGCGCAAACTTGTTCCCGAGCATAACCAGCAGGAACGTGACCGCCGCACCGATGCCAATCCCCATGTACTTTGTCGACGACGCCAGGCGAGACTGGCGATTGCTATCAGATCAATATAGGCGCGAGAAGTTAGTATGAGCACAAGAAATAGAAAAGACGCTTTGTATCATAAACACAAATGCACACACAAAGACATACCCGCAAATCGTGTCAATCTCGATGAGCGCGACAGGGAGCACGCCGCTGAACAAGCCCGTCGCGAAGCGCACGATCGTCATCGCGAGCAGACTCTGGCAGAGCAGCAAGCTGAAATACCCGGCGCCGGTGATCGCGAGCCCCCAGAGGATCACGCCCTTGCTGCTCTTGAGCGAGCGCGCGACGTTGATCCAGAGGCGGCAGCTGAGCACGTGGCCCAGGTACCCAGAGCCCGAGAGAAGCGCCGTGTAGAAGCCGATGCGCGGGAACGACGTGTCCGGATAGAAGTGCATCGCGATCATCGGCGCGAGCGTGAGCACGACCGTGTGCGAGATGTACTCGATCATGGCGCAGCCCATGAGGAAGAGCAGCCGCGCGTTGAAGCCCCGGCAGCACGCCATGCTGCTTGCGTTATCTGTGTCGTATGCACACACGCACAGGTAGGTCACTAGAACAGGGCACGAGCCAATGCTCAGACAGAGAGGCTTGGACTCGTTGCGTTGGGTGTGCGCGCGTTCGCTTGTGAGAGGGTGAAAAAGCGGTGTTCTCGTCCCATACCGCCGCGTTGTCAGTCAAAAAGTCCACAGCAATCACTCTGTCTAATAAGTGGTACAGTGACCGGTACATTCGGTGCGAAAAGGGCCAGTGAGGGCTGGGGGAATTCGTAAAAACGGGGAGCATACCGGTAGAGTCCAGTATTTAAGATGCTGAGAGCGGTGTTGCACCGGTATGCTGATGGTATTCTTGGATTGTCTCTTCTGCTTTCCTTTCCTAACTCAGTAGATTTGAGGATTTGAAAAGTCCTCAAATCTACTGATTTAGGAAAGGAAAGCAGAAGAGACATCAACAAGCGGATGTTTTAGCATACCTTGATCAAGTCAACCAGTTAACTTGGTTAAAGTAGGGAGGAAAATCGCGCAGCGAGAGAATGTCACGTTGGCGTTGACATGCCATTCATCATTCGTCCACAGCAGCAGCAAGTCAATCGATCCGACAGTCAATCCGTTCGAATGAGCAGCTCCGTCACTCCCGCCCGCGCGCTCGCGCACCACTCGTTCGCGAACCTGGACGAGGTCACGTTCGCGCACTTGCACTGGAGCATCGACATCGACTTTGAGCGCCAGCAGCTGCGCGGATCCGCCGAGTACTCGTTCACGTTCGCGCCAAAGTCGCAGGAGTCGCGCGACGCCCCCGTGCTCGTGCTCGACACGAACCACCTGACGATCGAGAAGGCGTTCGTGGACGGCGAGGAGGTCGAGTTCCAGCTGCAGGAGGCAGACAAGGTGTTCGGCAGCGCGCTGGTGATCCCGATCACGCTCGACGCGAAGAAAGTGAAGGTGCAGTACGCGACGACCGAAGCCTCGAGCGGTCTCCAGTGGCTGCCAAAGGAGCTCACGGCGGGCAAGACCCACCCGTACTTGTTCACGCAGTGCCAGGCCATTCACGCGCGCAGCATCGTGCCAGCGCCAGACACGCCAGCGTCCAAGTTCACGTACTCGGCGTCGGTGACCGTGCCGGAGTGGTGCACAGCTTTGCTGAGCGCGATCGCCGATGACGAAGCGGGCGAAAAGGAGCTGACCAAGGAGAGGAAGCGCGTCGCGTCGTTCCAGCAGCAAGTGCCTATCCCGTCATACTTGCTGGCGATCACTGCTGGTCGCTTGGAGAGCGCGGAGCTGAGCCCTCGCTGTCGCGTGTGGGCGGAGCCGAGCGTGGTGGCGAAGGCAGCGTACGAGTTCGCTCAGACCGAGGACTTCCTCAAGCACGCGGAAGACATCACCGGTCAGGAGTACGTCTGGAAGCGCTACGACCTGGTGTGTCTGCCGCCGTCGTTCCCATACGGCGGGATGGAGAACCCATGCTTGACGTTTGTGACGCCCACGCTGCTCGCAGGCGATCGATCGCTTGCGGACGTCGTCGCGCACGAGATCTCGCACTCGTGGACGGGCAACCTGGTCACGAACCGCACGTGGAGCGACTTTTGGCTCAACGAAGGTTGGACGCGCTGGCTCGAGTGCAAGATCCTCGCGCGCATCCACAACGATCCGCTCGCGTACGACCTGAAGGCGTCGATTGGGTTGCGCGCACTCGGTGAGTCGGTCAAGAACTTCGGCGAGAGCCACCCGTACACGCACTTAGTGCCGGATGCCGACAATGTGGACCCGGACGACGTGTTCTCGTCTGTGCCGTACGAGAAAGGCTTCAACTTCCTGCACTACCTCACGACCGTCGTCGGTGGCCACGACGTGTTTGAAGAGTTTGCGCGCGCGTACATCCGCAACTTCCGCTTCAAGACCTTGACGTCCGAGGACTTCCGTGCGTTCTTCATCGAGTACTTCACTGTCACGGTCGACAAGCGAGACACGATCAAGCAGATCGACTGGCACCTGTGGTACCACACGCCGGGCATGCCACCGATCCCTGCGAACTTCGACACGACGCGAGCTGCGCAGGCGATCACGCTGGGCGAGCAGATCGTCGCGAGCGCGGACCCCAAGAGCTGGACGAGCGTGTCGTCGCACGCGCTGAAGAAATGGTCGGCGACTCTCTGGATCCTGCTTCTCGACACGCTGCTCACGAAGCAGTCGAACAAGAATTTCTCTCAATCTCACTTGGACGCGATCGACGCGTTCTGCCACAAGCACCTGACCACGACGCATAACTCGGAGCTGCGGTTCCGCTGGTACACGCTCTCGCTGCGCGCCAAGGACACGCGTCTCATGGCGAAAATCTGCGCGTTTTTGCAGGAGCAGGGCCGCATGAAGTACGTGCGTCCGCTTTTCCGCGACTTGTGCAAGACTGTCGGCCCCGAGCAGACTGTCGCGATCTTTGAAGAAAGTAAGTCGCTTTACCACCCGATCGCCGCCAAGATGATCCAGCGCGACATTGTGAACGCGATGAAAGAGGCGGAAGCCTCCAAATCCAGCAAGCCAAGAGCGGTGACTGCTGTTGAGAAGCGTGTTGGGTCTGGATTGTGGTTTGGGCTTTCTGATGGCTACAACTTGGCCGCTGCAGCTCTTGGTATCGCTGTGGTTGGGGCGTTGCTCGTTGCGTCAAAGCGTCGTTAAGAAGATTGGCGTTTGTATGAGGTAGAAAGAGTATGGAGTTTGGCTGTCGTTTGCCTGCTCACAGCATATTTGCTTGGGTTATACCTATAAAATGTACTTCCTACCTCCACTTCTTCACTCACTCGTCATCATCATCATCGTCCAATAGAACCGTTCGACTATCGTCGTTGAGCTCTTCTTCACTTGTTAAATGTCTGGTAGATCTTCCATGTGCGGCTGCACGGGACTGACGGTCTTGGTGGTGAAGTAGACAAAGCCCTGGAGCGTCGCGACGAGCAGGTTGTAGAGAACGATGAGCTTCGTCCAGCCGCCGTACTCGTACGTTTGCGAGCAGAGCACGGAGAAGAACAGGATCGTGAGCGCGCGGCCGATGTAGTTACCCAGGAACGGGAAGTACGCCTCGACGCTCACGCCGTTCACGACCGACTTTAAATCATAGAGGATCACCGCCGCACCTGGGAACATAATACAATAGCAACAACAACAGCGTTAAGTAAACCCATGTGATCCCATTAAGAATACGAAGTGCGTTGGTTCTTACCGAATGCCATTGTATAGAATCCGAGCGCGACTGTGTATGAGCAAACAAGAGCCGAATAGAAACCATGTCAGTGGACGAGTGAAGCAAGACACATAATCAGATTGAAGCTCACTTGAAGCAGCACTTACTCGCAGAGCAGGTGAAGTGGATGAGCATGCCGAAGCCCTGGATGATCGTGAGCGCCGCCGCGAGCGTGTACATACCGCTGACCGCGAGATCGATATTCGAGCCGCGTTCGTCGTCGTACGACTGCTCGTGGCTGGTGCCCCATCCGCCGCCGCCAGCGCTGCCACTGTCGCCTCCGTACGCATTCGGCTGGTACTGCGGCACCGCGTACGGGTGCACGTTCGGCGCCGCATAGGGGAGTTGCTGTTTGACGTCGTGACGCATGTCGCCCTTCTCTTCGTCGTCGTGCGCGTCCGGCGGGTTGCGCATCGCGATGTAGTTGTTGGTCGCGTGCTTGGGGACGTTGAGTCCCGGCATGCCGCCACGCATGATCTCTTTCGGCTGGAGCCCTGTCGCACCGCCAGCGCCACCGCCGTTCTTCTGGCCGTGCTGCGGGGAGCGCGAGGGCGTGGGCGAGCGCGAAGGCGCGATCGGCTGGTCCACCAGCGGCTGCTTGAGCTCTTCGTCCGGGAGATCCATTCGCACGAGTAGCTGGCTGCTTGCGGCTTCTTGGGCGTGCTTGTTTGATGTCTTTCGCTTCTTTCTCTTCTTTCTTCCTCTCTCGGCTCAGATGGTCGCTGCTGACAATAACGTTGCCCGAAGAGAACGAAGGTCCTTCTTCATGTTGCACCAAGTTAGTGCAGATCAGGAGCAACTTTGTAGCAACATAATGCATTGGTTGTGTTTTTTGAGATTTCAGCTCATAGCTCATTTGTAGCAAAATGAGCTCAACTTCAAAATGAATTAAACAGCTGATTTATAGAGAAAATGGCTACATTGCAGTTGCGAAAGCATGAGAGCACATGATCCAGTAAAGGTCGAGTAGCCTAGACGATCTCCACGTCCTTGGGCTTCTCCGGGTAGATTCCTAAAGAAGAGAAAGGCACGACGACACGCACTTGTGAGAATCCTTCATTCACAAGCCCATAGCGGTTTCACGTCTTGTGCCAACCAAACGTACCATTCAGGTGCTCGAGTCCGAGCATCAGCGACTGCGTGCCGAGGCGACCGTGCCCTTGCGCCTACAAGCAAAATCCAAAATCAATGTGTTCGAATGTCAGATGAAAGTCATACACACACCTCATTCAATCTCCATTAACACCATCAGTACCTTCACAGCGATGTAGAGCTGGTTCGCGAGCGCGAGTCCAGGAAGCGACAGGTTCATTCTGCAACAGATCACAATAAACACATCAACAACGACGTAAGCTTCCACAAACAACCAAAGAAAAGTATAAACATGCAAGTTGCTACGAACCTCTCGGCCTCTTTCAGCGCGATCCCCATGTCCTTGAGGAAGTGCTCGACGAAGAAGCCCGGGTCAAAGTCGCGCTTCGCGATGCGTGGACCCATGTTGCTGATCGACCACGACCCGGCCGCGCCAGCGCTCACCGCGCGGATGGCTTCGTGCATGTCGAGACCCGCCTTCTTGGCGTAGAGCAGACCCTCGACGACGCCGATCATGTTGGTCGAGATCAGGATCTGGTTCACCATCTTCGTGTGCTGCCCAGCGCCAGCGCCACCCATGTGGCGAATGTTCTTCCCCATCATGTTGAAGAACGGCATCGCGGCGTACACGGCATCGACGTCACCGCCGACCATGATCGACAGCGCAGCTTCTCGCGCACCAACGTCACCACCAGACACTGGCGCGTCCAGCGTCGATACGCCCTTCTCCTTTGCGGTTTCGTAGATCTCCTTCGCAAGCGACGGCTCGCTGGTCGTCATGTCCACGACCACGCCGCCCACTTTCATGCGCGACAACAAACCGGTTTCCGGGTCCGTGATCACAGAGCGCACATCGCTTGGGTATCCGACAATCACGAACACGATGTCTAAAGAGAGAGAGAGAGAGAGTACCATGCAAGAAGAGTACGTTAGCTTCCCTCGGTTTCGTCACGTTTTTAATAAAAGAACCGTACAAAACAAGGCATACCCGAATACCGCGCCACTTCCGCTGGAGAGTCGACCACGACAGCACCCTTTTCACGGAGCGCCTGGCACTTCTCAGCCGATCGGTTGTAGACAGTGACTTCGTATCCTTGGCTCTACAATAGTAGTATTCATAGCGATTGGAGGTTAACGTCCTGCTTTGCCATCTCAAGAGCTACAACAAACTGGACGACTTACCAGGATGTGGCCGCACATGCTGTTGCCCATGATACCGGTTCCCACCCATCCGACGCTACAACGTAACACCATCGTTAGGACATCTCAACGCAATAGCATAGAGAAGGAATCATAAGAATCGCATCGTACCGAAGCTTCATACGGGACGCACTCATGAGGTCGAGAGCTTGCGCCTGGAAAATTGCTATAACACACATGCAAACACACACAAAGCATCCAGTTAGCCAGCATTCATCACATCACATGGTTCGTTTCAACGTGAAAACCAATTTCCACAAGCCAGAAATAAACAACGCAAAACCACTCACGGGCAGTTTTGAGCGCGTGGTCTTCGAGCGCTTGAGTCACTGGAGCCGAGAGGTGGTGGTCAGCCACAGCCACAGCAGCAACAGCAGCGGCGGCAGCAGCAGCAGCGCCACCTGGAGACGCCGCACCCGTTTCCTCCTTCATTCGCTGCGCGCCAGGGACGACGAGCTCATCGTCGATCACGACGCGGCTCTCCGAGTACGACTTGAAGAGGTGCTCGCTCAATCGGTGGTTGTGCTTGTTGATCTAATGGGGAATGAGACAGAGCAATTGTGAGTATAATGTGATCCGTCATTTGCAGCGTGAAGATGCAACAAGAGGATCTCATAGCATTCAACTACATACCTGCGCAACGACGCGGACGACGTACTTGTTCTTGCCGCTTCCCTCGCCAGGCTTTCGCTCCGAGATGCACGCGCGGATCATCGCTGGACAGCCCATGTAGCGGTAGTGCTGGCGCGGACGCTTGCCCTTGCCGCGCGGCTTGGTCTTCACGCCGTGCGTGCACAGGTAGAGCTTCTTCACAAAGCCGACGCTCTCGTCGATCGGCTCCTTGAGGCTGTTCCTCTTCGCCGCTCTGCTGTTGACAGCCTTCGCCGAGTCCGACGTGCGCAGACGCATCGGCTGGTGGGTCGCAATGCAGTACTCGTCCATGGCGCGGTGAAAGTCCTCCCACGACTCGTACGACTGCTCCATGCCGGCGCACTGCACGAGCGTGCCGTCGTCTTCCGCGATCGCCATCAGGCGCGACGGGTCTTCGTCCTCATTGTCGTCGTCTTCAGCGTCCTCGTCGTCGTGCATGTCCGAGTCGCTCTCGCGCTTGCGGTCCGCGAGCAGAGTCGTGTACGCGTGCGCGCCGTGCTGCGCGTGCAGCCCCTGCAGCGCCTCGCCCGTCATCGCAGCGACGCTCTCCGCCACTTCCGCGTGGGTGGGGACCGCGATCCCCTCGGCGCTGGCGCCGTCGTGGCCGAGCGCGTCCACCTCGTCCTTCTTGCCGCCGCCGGTGCTGCTGCGGCGTCGGTCCTTCGCGTCCATTTTCGGCGGTAAGTCGGGCAGATATTTGCTTTTTGAATCGTTGGAGGGACAGAATGTGAAAAGAGCTCAACCAAATATCGTTTTGTAGGAAGACCTATAAATCGATTGTCCTGGGCAATCAGCATCGATTTAGACATTCTACAGGATCCCTCCTGGACATCATTTATTCTAGGTAAACCTATAAAAGTGTCCTAAACCTTGTTTTTAAGGTTATTTGTTCCTTCATTCAAGTTGTAGGCTACAACCTTCTCATAGTTTTTGTGATGTGATGGATCAAATCCATGTTGCCCTGCCCGCACACTTGGATTTCTGAGAAGAGACGGGAAGAATGGACCGCGCGTACAACCTGCGGTCGTCGGGCGTCAAGGTGCCGCGCCGCATGCGCATGAACAGCGAGGAGGAGGACGACGAGAGCGACGAGGAGCACTACGAGTTCGAGAGCGCCGTGCTTCCATCGTCGTCCACGGCCACGACGAGCACCGCGACAGCGACGAGCAGCGGCGGCGCGTCGGGGTTCACGCGTGCGAGCACGAGCAGCAGCTACGCCAACCAGACGCCCATTATCCAGCGAACGCTCTACACGCGCGCTGAAGAGGTAGAAGAAGACGACGACGAGGAAGACGAAGATGCTGATGCTGACGACGATGAAGAGGAGGAAGGCGAGTACGTGGAAGTGGGTCGCTCGACGCTTCGACACCGTGGTGCAGCTGCAGGTGACGATGAAGACGATGACGAAGAAGAGGACTATGAAGACCGAATGGCTGCTGCGGTCCGCGCACGAAGAGCAAACGCGAGGAATGCAGGCGCTGCTCTAGGCTTCTTTGAGCGCCACCGTTGGACTGGATACGGTACGTGGTCGAGAAAAATTTGAGTCGTCTTGTGCTGAAGCCATGCTGATGATCCGAGAAACGTATCTTGAATACTCACGTGGATGTTGGTTCTATAGGTTTTGTGAAGCGCCTGATGGATTCCCAGCGTGGTCGAAAGGTCACGCGCCATGTGCGTCAGTTCTGGGTACGTTGGTGCAAATGCAGGAGCATATTTTCCTCTGATCATTATGACTTTTGCCTCACACTGCCGTGTCTTTTCTCTTATCCCCGTTGTTCAGCAATTTCTCCTCCGCAACTCCTTCATGGCTGCGAATGTGCTCTGGCTGCTGGCGCCACTGGGCTGCTTCCTCATCGCGATCATCGTGCCGCAGTATCTCACGACAGCGGTTCGTTACGTGGACGTGCTGACGACGCGAGCGACTGGCGCGCAGTCAAACATGGGCAATTACGAGAAGGGCACCATGCGATCCATCGTGCAGGAGATCGTGGACGTGAAGCTCTCGTCGATGAACGAAGAGCTCTTGTTTTTGCGCACAACCTTGCAGTCCCAAGAGCGCGAGGTCGAGGCGCTGCGCGTGTTGCACGAGTCTTTGCGCCACGTGCACGACGAGCAGCAGAAGAGGTTCAGTCTCGCGGACAGTAACAGCGCGATTTCGATCCACATTGAGCGCGTGATCTCGAAGCACACGGAGGAGCTGGTGAGTGTGATGAAACTGTTATTATGATTCATCTCTTCAGTGGCATGCTAACGCTTACTTCTATTGATGTTTGCCTCTTTGTAGTGGACAAAAGTGGTCGAGAAAGCGTCTAAAATCGAGACAGAGCTGCACGCAACAACGAAGACGCAGGTCGCGATCTCAGATGTTGTCAAAGACCACCAAGCTGAGATGGAGGTGCGTATTGTTTCCTATGCTGCAACAGTGTTAAGAGGCCAGTGCTGACCACCTTTTTGTGGATGGATCTGTTTTGATAGTCAATCCGAAACCTTGCTCAAGGTTCTGCCATCTCTGGAAACGCGGAGGAGCTTCTCAACAACCAGCGCGAGCTTCGCAAGGAGCTGAGCGACTGGAAGGCGTCGCTTCAGCAAGAGCTGCAGACAGAAATGCAGCGCGAGATCCACGAAATCGAAGAACGCGTGTCCAAGTCGCTGCTGGCGGAGAAGAAGCTGATTTTGGACAGCGTCGAGAGTCTGCAGAACGTGAACGCGGCGGATCCGGCGCTCGTGTCGCTGATTGAAGGCGCACTCGTGGAAGCGGAAGCAAAGAAAGTGGGACGTGTGGACTACGCTGCGCTGGCGAACGGCGCGGTGGTGATTCACTCCAAAGCGTACGTTGTTCATCTCTGGGAATTGCTAGTTGGGGAGATCGGACGACTCACATGTTGCTACTCTCGCTCATTGTGTTTGCAGAGACTTGCTGTACCCAAACGCGTTCTCTCCAATGCAGATGCTGTCGAAGGCTGTTGGTTTCCAAGGAGACGGTGCTGGAAACGCGTTCACATCTCCGTCGTATTGCAAGGAGCCGCTTCCGTTCTTTAGCTCGTTCCTGTCGTCTGGTGAGCTTCCCTGGTGGCTCTCTCGGCACAACGGACGTCCAGAGACCGCTCTGTCGGTACGTGCTATCTATCGTATTTGCGACTCATAACTACCACCACCGAGCCCATCAGACAACAATATATCATTTATGCGTGCTTGTAGGAAACGATGGAGATTGGAAGCTGCTGGGGAATCGGTGGCTCTTCAGGAAAGCTTTCGGTGAAGTTCCCCACACGCATCATCGCGGACTCGATCACCATCGACCACATCCCGGAGCGAGTAGCGTCGGATTTCAGCTCTGCGCCAAAAGAATTCCAGATTCTGGTACGTGTCGTATGATTGGAGATGCTCCGAGGAATGGGTTTCTAATAGCTCATCTTTTGCGTTGTTCTCTGTTGATGTTTTGTATTGCAGGGATTGTCTGGAGATCGTGTGCGCGAGACGGTGGATTCGATTCCGTTCGGCAACTTCTCCTACGTTCGCGGCGGCGCGCCGTCCCAGACATTCAAGTTGACGTCTCCTATCGTGAGTTGCATTTTGCGATACTGTCTGTCTCCCTCGTTCTTTGACAGAGTCTAACTTGTTGCTGTGGTTTGTGTGTTTTTCTTCATTCAGAGCCAGCGCTCGCCAATTGATGGCATCACGCTGGAGATCAGCGCGAACCACGGCCACCACGAGTACACGTGTCTGTACCGATTCCGAGTCCACGGGACGCCTGTGTGATTGATTGGATGATGCTTTGATGCCCACCTTTAACGGTTAGTAAATAGATGATGTTCATGTCGTGCCTTGTGTAACAACGTGGTGGCTTTGGCGGTTCTCTGTGTTGTGTGAAGGTGGTTCTATTCTTCTTCTATCATCTACTTGTGGGCACTGGAGTGGAGCTTGATCGCGTTCGTTAGCGCTCGCTTCTCGCCCATGCGGATGTGCAAACAGGACCGTAGCCACGGCGCCATCTGCTGATCGTTCGCGCGCAGGAACACTTTGTCATTCTGTTTTACGATAGTTAACAGCAACCACTCGATGTTAGGTCACCCGGAACTGTGAAACATCAGGCAAGACACGAAGCAGAAAAATGGACCTACCTCGAGCGGAGTTTTGTGCGTCTGGAGTCGCTCTTGGCAGATTTCTCTCACGTTGTCTTGGATTTTGCTCTGAAGTGATGGAGGGACCTGCAACAGCGAGGACTGGTCGGGTGCCATGGCTGCCGCCTGCTGGAAAATACTCTGGAGCTCTTCTGGTGATGCCAGCAGGATCTGAAGCCACTGACGCGATTCAAAGCTGAGCTGACCGTCATTTGTGAGCTGCAGCGTCTTCTTTGCGATCGCGCTAGAGTTGTTGTTGCCTCCGCCACGAAGAAGAGTCTGGAGAAGCTCGTGTTTCTCGCGCAGCATCGCGTCTGACGAATGCAGCTGTTGCAGCTTTTCAGGAAGTGGAGCATCGAAAACGTCGTACGGGTTGGTTGGGAGCGTGAACCCGTAGTTGCGCAGCAGCCGCAGGTTCGCGTGGTGGCCGTAGTTGATGAAGATCTGCTCGCCCGGCTGGTACGCGCGCGTGGTGTGCACAGTGAAGCCCTTCTGCGGATCGAACCCGTGCTCGCACTCGTCCCTGTTACAGTCACACCCCGTAACTGTCAGTATCACTGTGAACTGAATGGACACGACGGACTGCAGACCGCACAAAGAGTCAGAATTTGGTTGTGTGCTACGCACCCGTTGTCGCTGTGGTTGAACCAGTCGAAGAACGGGATGAGCGTGAACGGCTGGCCCTTTCCGGACGTCGCGCGCGACAGGAGGATCGACATCGCCCAGAAGAACGCCTCGCGGTCCACAAAGTCGCTCGCGTTCCCGAAGAGGTGCTGATAGATGGTCGAGTAGAACTTGGTGCTGCATTGTTGCCAAAAACCATTGTTGTTATCAAGAAGCCATGAACAAGCACTGACCGGACCACGCACTATTTACCTCTGTTGGATGACGCGAGCCACGTCTTGGCAGCCTTCGAGCTCCTGGAACTGGCGGTCGCCCCAGTAAAACGGCAGGTCGACGTACGCCGGCAGCGAGTTGACATAGAGGTCCTCCATTTTCGCGTCCGTGACGTTGCTGAACACCACCTCCGGCAGCTGCGAGCGCGGGAAGTTCACGAGCAAATGCACGCCCAGCAGGAGCGCATTCGGCACGAACGGCGACGCACTGAGCGCTGGATTACTCGCGAAAAGCTGGTTCAGTTGGTCC
This sequence comes from Globisporangium sylvaticum, assembly GCA_023334975.1. NCBI lineage: Eukaryota > Oomycota > Peronosporomycetes > Pythiales > Pythiaceae > Globisporangium > Globisporangium sylvaticum. The sequence continues at coordinate 3,652 of JAADVK010000691.1, read as the reverse complement.
AGGAAGCCCGGCGCTTTCCGCTGCGCTTGCTCCAGCGCGCACTCGGCGGAGAACGGGAACCAGGCGTCCGCGCCAGCCTGGAAGATCAGCGCGTCCTTGGCGATCGGCTCCTTCGCGACCACGCCCACGCCCATGTGTGGGATCAGACGCGCCTCGATCGCTGACGACACGACGCACCCGCGCGTGCGGCGCACCGCCTCCTGCACGCGCTGCAGCACCAGCGACGAGCTCATTCTTGCTCGTTATAGAATCGGATGACGCGAGCAAATCCACGCATATATGTCAATGTGGGTGTAATTTCAGCTATAAAATGAGATATTGTGAAACCTTTTTCGTGAAAATGAGGACCCAAACTGAGCTCTCCGCCAATCAAAACCCATTCTCGTTTTTGACCAGCGAAGCCATCAACTCGCTGGCATTGCGCGAATTTACGAGAAGAAGCACCAGCAAGAAGCACCAGCGAGAAGCAACAAGAAGCGAAGCGATGGTGAAGGTGGCGGCCGCAACGGAGGCGCCGAAGACGTCGGTGGAGGAGCTCGTGGCGTTCCTGTCGCACCCGCGGCCGGAGCTGCGCAAGTCCGCGTCCAGCCTGCTGATCAACATGACGGCGTCGGACCAGGGCATGCACCAGCTCATGCAGCTGCAGAAGTTCGACGTCATCCAGGCGCTCTGCCGCGTCGTGAGCGACATGCGTCCGATCGCCGAGGACGCGATCAAGGCGCTGATCAACCTGACGGCTGCGAACCCTGCGGCGGCCGAGCGCACGCTCAAGTTCGACTTGCTCAACCGCGTGATGACGCAGATCGAGGACGACGAGTGGCGCTTGAAGGACTACTCGATGATGCTGCTCGCGAACGTGTCGACGACGCCCGAGGGTGCGCGCGCGCTCATGGGCTACGACGCCAAGAGAGACGATGCGTTGCTGGCGCTGCGCGAGAAGAAGATGCGCACGCTTACGACGCTGTTCCTGGAGAGCGAAGCCGAGCCAGAGGGTATTGACAAGGAGACGGGCGACGCCAAATGGGACGACGAGTACCAGTACGTGGCGAACATCCTCGCCAACATCTCGCAGCTGGCGGAGGGACGCGACTTTCTGCTCAAGAACCGTGGCAGCACGACGTTGATCGCTGAGCTTCTGCCGCAGCTGCGCTCGCCGAACGTCGTGCGTCGTCGCGGGATCGCCGCCGCGGTGCGCAACCTCTGCTTTGACACGGACAACCACTTCTTCCTCTACGACCAGCTCGACATCCCCTCCAAGATGAACTACATCCTCGCGGGCCCAGAGCCGCTGGACGAAGACGACAAGCTCGGCATGCACCCAAGCGTGTACCGCCTGGGGGAGAAGAAGAAGCGTGAGCAGGACAAGCAGGTGCGTCTCGCCGCGGTCGACTGTCTGCTCTTGCTCTGCACGACGCGCAACGGCCGCAACGACCTGCGCCGCAAGAAAGTGTACCCGATCGTGCGCAACGCGCATCTCGTTGAGCCAGAAGAAGAGATCGGCGACCAGATCTACAAGCTCGTGGACTTCTTGATCCGCGACGAAGAAGGCGAAGAACCGGACTGGAACGAGATCCGCACCAAGGCGTTCACGGATGACGAAGCTAAAGAGTCTGCAGAGAACGAGGAGCCGAAGATCGAGGAGGTCGTGGAAGACGCTGTCGACGAAGAAGCCAAGCCACGAGGGCGTAGAGAGCTCCCGGTCCCGTCTATCTCGGCGGAGAAGTCGGTCCTGAACAAGCCCCTGCCGAGCGAAAAGCAGCCTCGCGCTCAAGCCGATGACGAAGAAGTGGACGATCTGCTGGCGGCGTCGCTCGCGAACGAGATCAACCTTCTCGACGTCAGCAGCGACGAAGAAGACCACGAGGAAGACGAAGAGCCGGATGTGGACTAAGCGATGGATACTCCCAGCTAAATAGATTTATATACACTCGCGCATTGCTGTCATGTCACCATTTTCACCATGTTGCGCGTCCATCTTCAATGCTCATAAAGGATCTTGATTGTTGAATTACTTTCCGTTGCTTCCTCTCGTTGCTGCTTTGTCGTCGTGATCTTACTCGAACGACTGCATACACTACTATCTATCAGGTGAGAGGGCGAGTCAACGGCGCAATAATGAAAATATATATACATAACACTTCACTCAAAGTGCTCACGCGGCGGTGGCACTCTCTTCCTTCTCTTCATCGTCTGCTTGCTTCTCTCCATATCTTCGGACGGCTCACAGCAGCGGCGCTCTTTACATAACGTTCATATTCATTCACGGTCGGGGTTCTTGAGGTGGGTGGGTGGAATAACAATATTTACGCAGTCTCGTCGAATAGCAGCGGGTGGGATGACACACCCATGAAGCGCTCCTTGGAGAACTTTCGGCGCACGGCGGTCAGCTTGCTGGTCTTGCCCACGCCGTTCTGTGCGTTCCAGAGCATCTCCTTCAGGTCTTCCATACAGTCGGTCAAACTGTGCTCCGAGTACGACGAGTGGTGCTCCAGTGTGGATGACTATGGCACAAAGCACGATACAGTTACAGTTAGAATCACTGGTTGACACGACATTGCAGGAACGGACAAGATGCTCGGTCACCTACCCAAGCTGGAAGGTCTTGCATCTGAGTTCTAGCAATGTGCACAGCCGAGGCGGCGATCGTCGACGGCAGGTACTTGATCATCTTGTACTCTTGCAAGCTACGATCGATTACATAGTGAGCAAAGTGTTCAACACGGTCGTCGGTGGTGCGCGAGGCTTTCAAGAAGCGCTTCATGAACTGGTAGCCAGTTGGGAACGTGACGCGATAGCTGATGGCTGCAAGCATTTGCTCCTCCATGCGGAAGAGCTCATCGCGAGTGTACGCGTTGTCGGTGATGCGGACAAAGTCGTCGGCTTCTGGAGGGTAAATCTCTTCGTACTTGGAGGCAATGAACAACGCAGTCACACCGACAAGCTGCAACTTCTGGCGTGGGACGGAGAGGTCTTTCGCGAGGTACTGGTCGATCAGGTGGCTGGCGATGTGGAGGGTCTGTGGCAGCAGGTCGTACTTGCAGTGAACGTCCACCAACCAGTCGACCAAGATGGCGCGCATCTTCGAGTTGATGTCGGATTGGCGAGACATGTACGAGGCGCTTGGCTTGCGCTTCTTCTCATCTTCAAGTTGGTACTTGGTGATGTCTTCAGCGTACTGCCAGCAAGCCGCTGGGTCCTGCTTGTCCGCGGAGTCGATGTCGTGGTTCTCCTTCTGCTTGATCTCGAGAGGCGATTGGTCCGCAGGAAGAAGCAATGGCGAATGACCCTCCGCAAGATCCAACGAGCCGAACGTGCGCGCGACAGGCGTGGTCACCACGAGCTTCGCCGAGATGATGGTCTGCGTCGAGCGCTTCACCAGTTGCTTCTTCTGCATCGCCACAGCAGTGGTTCTCTTAACGCTCAGCTTGTTGGTGACATCCCCGAGCACTGGGCGGCGCGTCGTGGTGGACTGCGGCTTGAGTCCACGCGGACGCTTCTCCGCCTTGCCAATGTCGTCCATCACGTTGAACGCCTATCAAACCACACCCATTGCACAAAAAGTGAGCAAGCAATCCACACATAGCCAATCGAGCGAACCCATGCAATAAGATGCAGCACATGAATGAAAGAAAGAAAAGGGGGGGGGGGGGGG
>JAADVK010000690.1:0-18480 GCA_023334975.1 Globisporangium sylvaticum | reverse complement strand
TGTGGAGTGATGCGAGGTTGGTTGCTAGAGGGACTGACTGAGTGGACTGGATGAGCGCAAATTGCGGAATGGCAGTCTCAGCAGACCTGTTTTCATTACACAGGATGGACGGCACTCTACATCGTGGTCCGCTGAGCGCCGTCCTTCAGTCCACCGATCAGTCAGTCTGCCAATCAAGCTGGAGGTCAGCTCCCTGTACGAAGAGCGCCAGCCTCATTGTCGCTTTTTGTCGACACTTTTCCATTTGTGTGCTCTGTGCGTAAAGTCCATGACCTGCCAGCTGGTGCGTCCTCCAGGGAGACGGTTCGCTGGACACTTTGAATGGGATTCACTGGACAATTGGACAACAACTGCAAAGTGTAATAGGATTGACTGATTACCATTCGATCTGCAATACATACACACTTCAATTTGCCTCCTCATATGGATACTCCGTGTTGGGAATAACATTCCGACAAGCTGCTTCTCCTCATAGACAGGAAGATATCACTCGTCACACCGGAAGTATCCATACGAAAGACCCAACCGTAGAGGCATTGGGGACTACAGCTCTGTTGCTGAGATCCATCTGATAGATTTGGAGTGTGCGGTTCGTTGATCGCAATGTAAAAATACGATCTCCAGCATCAGCCGCCGTAGCTTACACGCCAGTCGGGTCACAAAGTGTCCGCACTCAAGATTTGCAGTATCCATGCGGCTGACCCCAGAGACTCGAGGCTGCTTCCAAGCGACCATATTGCTCGATACAAATACCGTGAGTTCACTGCACTACGGTAGGAGCCTCGGTCTGTGCAACCAGCTCAGACAGGCAACTTGCAGCACTTTGCGCGATGTGAAGAGCAGTCGCAGTCTTTGATTGGGCCGACGAGCACAGTCAGTGAAGCTGAAGCGTTTTGGGATAAAAATCGACCGCCTCACTTTCGAGTGATCCACTCCCACACATTTGAACTGATTGTCCAGCTTTTTCAAACAGTACTCGGCCAATCGTATTTCGCGCACCAAATCACAAGTCGGTGTCATTGAGCCTGCGGTCGCGAGAGTGACAGACCAGATGTCCACTGCACTGTCTTCCTGGACGCACCAGATGGAAGAGAGTTCGGTTTCATACACAACACATCTGTTGACTTCAGTTCAGTACGAGCGTCGACTGTTCTGCCCAAAAAGAAGCCGGAGGTGGTGACTGACAACCTCGGCGTGCGGCAGACTGACTGATCGGTGGACTGAAGGACGGCGCTCAGCGGACCACGATGTAGAGTGCCGTCCATCCTGTGTAATGAAAACAGGTCTGCTGAGACTGCCATTCCGCAATTTGCGCTCACCCAGCCCACTCAGTCAGTCCCTCTAGCAACCAACCTCGCATCACTCCACATCACCATGGTCTCTGTCCCATTCACCGCCATCGCCTTCACCGCGCTCGCTGCCTCGTCCGTCGACGCCCACGGCACGCTCGCCAAGCCAGGTCTCAAGTTCACTGGCACGGCTTACGGCGGTGACTTCTCCGCGACCGTGCCGATGGACACTATCAAGCCGCTCGCTGGCGACATCTTCACCAACTACCCATCAGCGGAAGCGAATGCCAAGGCTTTTGGACGAGCGTTCGAGGCGCAGACCAAGTTCGCCTCGCTCAAGGACTTCATTCTGAAGAGCCAGGACATGAGCAAGGGCCGCAAGAAGAACCCGTCGACCGCCGAGTGCGGCTTCACGGACCCGACCTCCGGCGCCGTGCAGACGCTGCCAGACAAGCTCGAGTGGTACGGCGGCAAGATGAACCACCCTGGTCCGTGCGAAGTCTGGTGCGACGACGTGAACGTGCTTCCGTTCACTGGCGATTGTGCGGAGACGTTCCCAGACGGCAAGATCACGTACGACAAGGCGAAGTGCGTGGGCAAGAGCCGCCTGACGCTCTACTGGATGTCCACGCTGCTCGAGTGGCAGGTGTACATCGACTGCGCCAAGATCGGCAACGGCAGTCCTACTACGTCGAAGCCGACCACCGCGCCTACTACTGGTGCCGAGGCAACTCCAGCTCCAGCCACCACTACCATGAAGTCAACCACCGCTCCTGTCACCACCACGAAGCCAACTACTGTCCCAGCCGCCACCAGCAAGTGCAAGGTTCGCCGCGAATAAGTGCGGAATCAGCGCGGCTGCTTTCACCGCCGTGTGCTTGATAGAGCGGCTCCAGAGCAGCCGTAAAGAACGAACCGCTTGAAGTACTGATCGTAATATGTCATTTGTCCATCTATCGCAAATAAACCTTTTCCAGCTTTCTCTTTGTTTTGTCTGCGTCGAAAGGACCTACACAGCAGCTACTGCCAATAGTTTCAAATGACACTGAGCTCGACCTATTTTTTAGGCTCCGCGTCGTCCTTCGTACATTTAGCGCGTGCGACTTTAGTTCCTATCCAGTCATAGCACCAAAGACCTTCACAGAGTTGCCGTGATATCTAGACGCTCGAAACAGATCGTGCCACGTTCAACACCTCGCTGCTGGCCATCAGACTGTGTTGCGCAATGCCTAGGGAAGAACCTCAACGAGAGCATAAGGAACACAAGTCCCCAACAGTGAAATAGGTGGCCGAGCTCCAGACCTTTGTGATTGGCAGTTAAAACCTTACCGTATTCTGAAGCTCTCTCACTTCAACCTCCCCCGAAAATTGCACAAGTAGCCTCTGCTTACCACACGGGCATTCCTGGATGTTTGCCATCGATGGAGGGTCTTCGTCCCACCACATTGCGTCGCCTGGGAACCACGTGGAATCTGCGACCAGCGGTCGTGAGCAACCGAGAACACGGGCACAGAGTCGGCTCTGTGCCCATGCTCTCACCCACCTTGCGGACGGATACAGCTGCCTCATTGTGTCCCTCTCTGCTGTAATAGTTCTCCAGTACGTTGGGATGGCAGATCGTCGACAAGCGAGCAGCCTGCTCAATTGGACATGAGCTGTGAATGCCCTTCGCTATACTTTGACCGGTGTGTTCAAGCACCTGACCTCCACAAAGTTCTATGGAGAATGGGTAGGTCCTTCTCGAAAGCTCTCCTTCCGTCAAGCCTTATCCTTCTTGTGTTTACAGGAGTGACCTCATGGATGTGCACAATCACCTGCACGTGCAACGAGCGTCTACCATTCGTAATGGACGCGAACTGTCCATGTCTGTAACTGCTCCTTTCCCAAGAGGACACATCTGTCCACTTCCGATTCCGCCCATGAACATTCCGTGATCCCAGATGGTTTTGTTGCGGTGTCGTCGCACACTCTTCCGTGAAGACGCTCGTCATGGTAATCAGTCAATTCGATTACTTAGGTACAGTACACGCTCCACTAAGACGAGCCAAATTGTCCCTTTGAACCGACTTTATGAAGGCAGCAGATGGTTCTCAGTCACTCTCCTCTCTGTAGCAGCGGGTCAAGCGCCAATGGCAGACCTGGTACTGTAGCTGCTGATGGCGAACTGTGCTTGGAGCTTTTTGTTGCGTGGCTGCTCAGCCGACTCGAATAGCTGCAGGCAGTGGCCTGAGGCGCCAAAATCCCAGTCATTCGGCAATTTGCTTCCTACAGGCCACTCACCACAGCAAACGCACTCGATCAGCTCACTGCCCACCATGGTCTCCGCCGCTCTCTCCGTTGTCGCCTTCGCTGCGCTCGCTGTCTCCACCGCTGATGCCCACGGCACGCTCGCCAAGCCAGGCCTCAAGTTCACCGGATCCGCCTACGGAGGCGACTTCTCGTCCACCATCCCGATGGACACCATCAAGCCGCTCGCCGGTGACAAGTTCACCAACTACCCGTCCTGGACCGCGAACGCACAGGCGTTTGGCAAAGCGTTCAAGGCGCAGACCAAGTTCGCTACGCTCAAGGACTTCATCATGAAGAGCCAGGACATGAGCAAGGGCCGCAAGAAGAACCCGTCGACCGCCGAGTGCGGTTTCACGGACCCGACCTCCGGCGCCGTGCAGTCCCTTCCGGATAAGTTGGAATGGTACGGTGGTCAGATGAACCACCCTGGTCCGTGCGAAGTCTGGTGCGATGACGAAGTCGTGCTTCCATTCACTGCCGATTGCGCAGCAACCTACCCTGATGGTAAGATCACATACGACAAGGCCAAGTGCGTGGGCAAGAACCGCTTGACGCTCTACTGGATGTCCACGCTGCTCGAGTGGCAGGTGTACATCGACTGCGCCAAGATCGGCAACGGCAGTCCTACGACGACCACTACCAAGAAGCCCACCACCGCCCCTGCCGTTGGTGGCGAGGCGACCACCGCCCCTGCTGCCACCACGAAGCCAGCCACCATGAAGCCAACTTCTGCTCCTGCCACCACCACGAAGCCAACTACTGCTCCAGCCGCCACCAGCAAGTGCAAGGTTCGTCGAGAATAAGCGCTGCGGCAGTCTCTGAGGTGGCTTTCTATCGATGATGCTACTCTAGCACATCTGCCACGCGCACAATTTATGAGTATCCCCAGTGATGTCCTCGTGTGATGGACAAGTACAGAGTTCCAAGTGTTTATCGTTCATAATAAAGAGGATCGATCCTTCTTCCGCTTCATTCGCAAGTGCTTCTTGTCGTTTCCAGACGCGTCTGAATGGTGAGCCCATACGCGCAACGCAGCATACCATATTGAGAGTAAGACAAAAGAGAAACAAAAGCGCTACAAGCCAACAGCCTAGTGGTTCTCGACGGCTGAATAGACAAGATAATAGACGGTTGGCTGCCTGGGTCTTGACACTCGATCAGCAGATCCAAGCTACTGGGAGTTACACCGCGGAACTACACCTTTGCCGGTCCATTATGAAAAAAAGTCAACAGCAAACTGATGAAGTGCAAGGGTTTCGTAGAAACCCACCTGTGCGCCTGAAGTCTCGAGGTTTTGTTCCCCCCGTTCAGCGTGGCACTCCTCCACCTATCCGATTGCACAAGCACAGAGCGATGGGTGATCAAGTTTGCAGCTTCTGCGGTTCCTTGTCAGACCAAAGATACAAACAAGACAGCAAGTATTTCAATGCAACTGAACCTTGCATTTCATTTCTTGTTGCGATTATTTGGTTGATCACGTTGTTGCGTGGAGCTTTGCTGTCATGCGCTCGCAGAAAGGTTTCAGCGGCACGCACGACGACGATACTTCGTGCAGCATTTTCAGCACCTGCGTCTCTTGCTGACCTTGAGCTTCTAATTCAGTGTCTTCATCAGCACTCTTCACCGCCCCCAAGTCGTGCAACAGCACGAAAATGTACTCGCAGCGCTCCAGAATCTGCTCTTTCTCTTCGAGAACTGGACTCTGCAGTGCGCCTCCCCCTCCTCCGGCGTCAAACACGTCGCAGAACGCGACTGCGCGCATCACGCCCACGAAGATCTCCTCTGTGTGCGCCGGCACCCGCGGCCACGCGCTCAGGATTGTCACGCGCAGCGTCTCGAGCGTCTCGAGGAGCAGCGCGATGTTGATCCCTTCGAACGACGCCACGAGCACCTTGAGCAGCGGCTGCAGGTACCGGACCACGTGGATGCTGTGCGGTGCACCCATGCGCTCGATCATCGGACGCAGTCGGCGCAAGAAGATCGCGCGGATCGTCACCTCACTACAGAGACTCGTGTCGTTCAGCAGCCGCGGGAAGAACTTGTCGTAGTGCGCAAACTCACTCGCGGGCGACAGTTTGTCCAGCGACGTGGCCAGACAGTCGAGCAGCGCGTCGAGCGTCTCGGGCTTGCGCGACGTGATCGCTAAGCGCAGCACCTCCAGCAGCACGTCCGCGTACCAGCGCAGCTCCGTGGCCGTCACGTTGTGCACCACGTGCTGCAGGATCTGCGCGCCGACGAGCTGCGTGGCGTCGCTGAGGTCGTCTATGAGCGGGAACACGAGCGCGAGCAGACGGCCGAGCAGGTCGCCGCCCAGGTGGGGGAACGGCACTTGGAGCGCGACAAAGCGCAGCACGTGCTTGTGGAACGAGCGGCTGTCGACCCACTCCTCCTTTGAGGCGCTGGCTTGCGAACAGAGCGCGACGAGCTGATCAATGTACTTTGCGAAGAGCTCGGACTGGGAATGTGTGTTGGTGATGCCCTCGCAATGGCTGAGGATTCTTTGGGAGACTGGGAACACGCGCATCGACTCGGCAGCAGGGAGCTGCTCGCACGCGATGTGCGCGCAGGCGTGCAGCACGAACGGCACCCAGCGCAGCAGCTCCTTCGGTTCATAAGCTGCTGCGCTTTCGCTTTGGAGCTGCTCGGTGACTGCTGCCGCTTGTGTGGAGGGTTTCCGACTGTGCATGAGCTCTGTGAGCGCCGCCAGGAACTCGAATATCGGCGCCAGGTTGTCGTCCAAAGCGAGAAACCCAGCGACCTCCTCGTTCGCACTCGACGCCACGGACGAGGTGTACGCGGTCGCAGTCTTGCAGAGCGTTTTCGCGACCGCGACGACGGACCGGAACAGCTCAGCGGAGAGCGCGACTTGCTGCTGCTGCTGTTGCTGGCTCAACTGTGTGAGCAATCGTGTGAGCTCTTGGAGAGAACTGCTGCTTGGACGTTGCTTGTCACTCGCGTCGCTCAGCAGCTCATTGCGGAGCGCATCGCAGCCGGCGGCGGAGAAGTGCAGCACCGCCGTCTCTAGTTTGCCGACGAGCTCTTCGCTTGCGGCGACGCTGGTCGGCGGGTGCACACGCGCAGCCGCGTCGCCATCTTCTCGGTCGTATCCGCCTGCCATTTCTGCGTGATTTCAGCAGGTTTCAAAACGTGGGGTAAAACAGACTTTAAAAAAGCCCCCAAAATATACCATCGTAGCTCAAATAAAAACTACAAAAATACCCCCTGGAGATGGCTTGGTATAAGGAATCGAAGCAAGCTGGAGCCGAGTCAGCTGCATGACTCGGCCTCTCTTCCTCTCTCTCTTTCACTCACCTTCAAGAGGCTGCAGCTCCCCCACGTCTTCCAGCCACTCCAGGATATCGTCTCGGTCGTAGGCTTCTGCAGATTCTCGAATCTCTCTCACGTCGCACTTGTCGCGATGATTCTCGTAGAACCAGTGCAGACTCGCGATGTCATCAGTTGGCAGAGCCCCCGAGAAGCTCTCTGGACGATTGTCCAATAGGAATCCCATCATCTTCAGGTGTCTGGTACTGGTAGCTTGGTCCATCGCTGCTCTCGCGCAGCCCTCGGACCGATTCGCATGAAGCCACTGCACCACGTCCAGTTGCGCCGATGCCGCGTAGTCCATTGCGGCCGTCGTGCACCCCTCTGTGCGATGCTCATGCAGCCACTGCACCACTTCTAGGTTCCCAAACCTCGCAGCGTGGTCCATTGCGCGAGTGGTGCAGCCTTCGCTCCGATCCACGTGGAGAAACTGGACGATCTCGAGATGACCACGTGCAGCCGCGTTGTCCATGGCGGCAGTGGTGCACCCTTCGCTTCGGTGCGCGTGGAGCCACTCCACCATCTCCAAGAATCCGTTTGCTGCGGCGCAATCCATTGCGTACGTCGTACACCCTTCCTCTCGGTGGGTATGGAGAAACTGGACAACATCGAGGTGACCGTTCTTCGCCGCTTTATTCATCGCCTTGGATGTACAGCCTTCTTGCCGGTGGGTATGAAGAAACTGGACAATCTCGAGATGTCCATTCTTCGCCGCTCGGTCCATCGCGTCGGTAGTGCATCCTTCTGTGCGATGTTCGTGGAGAAACCTGACGATTTCAAAGTGGCCGTTGGCTGCAGCGGCGTCCATCGCCTCGGGAGAACAGCCGCCGACATCGCCATAGTGTTCGTGGAGAAAGCGAACGATCTCCAAGTACCCGCCTTTCGCAGCCCCGTCCATTGCTTCCTAAGTACATCCATTGCCTGTGCAGTGCTCGTGGAGAAACTGGACAATGTCGAAATGCCCATTCTGAGCAGCTTCATCCATGTCCAAGTACGATAAATTGGCTGGAAAGTGCGCGTGCAGCCACTTGACGACCTCCAAGTGACCGTTCTTGGCGGCATTGAGGTTCGCCTTGTACGTCCCCGCCAGTTGCCGCTTCGTATATAGCCACTGAAGGACGTCCAGGTGGCCGTCGCTGGCTGCTTGATCGAACGCGGATGGCGAGAACTCGACCGATTCCCTCGCGTGCCCATCGAGCCACTCGATCATCTCCAAGTCCCCAGACCCCGCAACGTAACCCATGACGCCCGGCGTCACGACGACGTCCACGTCCACAAAGTCACTGAGCCACTTGGCGACCTCAAGATGGCCATCCGCCACTGCGATTTCCATCGCGCGAGACAAATTCGCAGCCGGGCGATTCTTCACAATCCACTGCAGCACGTGGAGGTGGTCGCTGTTCACGGCCGCGTCCATCGCATCTTCCATCTCGCTCTCCCGGTCCAGCGAGCAGCTCTCCTGCAACCAAAGGACCGTCTCCAAATCGCCACGGCCAGCGACGATCGCGAAGAGCTCGTCGTCGTTATCAATCACGTGAGGATTCACCTCGTGCAGCAGCTTGAGCGCTTCAAAGAACCCACACTCGGCTGCCTCTTTCGCGGCGTCCAGCACGTGGAAGCGCAAGAAGAGCGGGTACTGTCTATCGCTCGGCAGCGGACGGCGCTTGGACGCGGCAACGAGGCGGCGCAGCAGCCGCAGATCGTTCGTCTTGACAGCGTCATTGAGGCTTTTGAAGAGGAAGCAGCAGTCGAGGAACGCGCTCACGGTGCTCGCGACGTGCGGCAGCGCGGCGATCTGCGGGAACGCGCGCGTCACCACCAGCGCACCTGTGAGCAGCTCCAGACCATTAGGATCAGCGATACTACTAGCAGCAGAGGCGGCGGGCCTGGCAGCAACAGCATCGTCCAGCCGAGCTCTCTTCTTGGTGGGCATTGGCGTCATTCTTGAGCAAAGACGTTTGAACTTGAACTTTGTGTGTGAATATTATGCGGTATATTGAAAGCCTCTTCTTCCTCTTATTTCCGATGTTGATACGCAAATCGAATTCGAGAGGGTTTTCATGTGGTCCACCTCACACATGTCCCTCGCATTCTTTCGCTTGGCATCCAACGCCAGTTTGCCTGAGCCACCCACACTTCCCCATCGTAAACGCCCCAAAAGAAACAGGAAGAAAGCAGACACGATGGCCTCTTCGACGTCGTCGGCGGCCGTGGCGGCGCTCGTGCAGAAGGCGTCGCAGCAGTACGTCGAGTGCCGCCGCAAGGTGACCGCCAAGGTGGACGAGGTGAAGGCCCTGGACCAGGAGATCAACGCGCTCTTCGCGCAGATCACGGCGCTGGGCGAGAACCCGCAGACCGCCAAGAGCGCCAAGTCGGTCGGCCGCCTCGAGGTGCGCATCGCCGGCGTCGAGGGCGAGACCCCCGTGGAGAACGCCGTGATCACGGTCGCGCTCGACCCGGAGTACGAAGAAGATGACGCGGCCGACGACTTTGAAATCGTCGAGCAGCAGCACGTGGTCGAGAAGCACAACGTGATCGTCACGGCCGTGAACGCCGAGACCGGCGAGGAAGAGGTCGTGGCCGAGAAGGTGATCACGAAGGAGGACGGCGTCGAGGTCGGCGTCGAGGTCATCAAGGAGGACGAGCACAGCGACGCTGAGGACGCGAGCGAGCACGCCGAGCACGCCCACGGCGCGCGCAAGACCACGACGAAGATCACGAAGACGATCCTGACCAAGAAGATCAAGAAGAAGGTCGAGAAGAAGCCGAAGGAGCCGGTTGTGCGCTCGGTCGAGTGGACCCCAGAGGCCGCGGAGACCGCGTTTCCAGCCACGTTCGTGTTCGACCCCGTGCAGTCGCGCGAAGCCGTCGTGACCATCACGGTAGCCCCTGCCGCCGCCGCCGCGAGTTCGGCGAAAGACGGTGAGGAGCCAGAGGCCGAGCCTGTGAAGGAGATCGAGTTCCCTGTGTCGTCGCTCTTCCAGGGAAAGGACCTTGACCAGTGGTACACGATCAAGGAAGAAACCACTGCCGCTGCGGTTGAAGCTGTGGAGGCTGAGGCTGAGGTTGCTGAGGAAGAGACCAGCATCACGGAGCTTGCGGAAGAAGAGAAAGTAGAGGCTGCTGTCGTTGAGGAGGTAGCTGCTGCGGTGGCGGAGGAGAAGTTGGAGGAAACCATCGCTGAAGCCGTCGCCGAGGCGGAGACGCCAGTGGAAACTGCCGTTGAAGCCGCCGTTGAAGCCGCCGTTGAAGCCGCCGTTGAAGCCGAAGTGGAGGCTGAGAAAGTCGAAGTGGAGGCTGCCGAGGAAGTCGCCGTTGAAGCTGCTGTCGTGGCGGACGAAGAAGAGACCGCCCCAGCCGCCGCGGACGCCGCCCCTGCCGTGACCCGTTTCCACGTGCAAGCCACTTTTGTGCTCTCGGAGATCGAGGCGCTGAGCCTTGAGGCCGTGAACCTCTCGAAGAAGAAGCAGGAGGCCGAAGCCGTGCTCGCGATCCTCGAGCGCGAAGCCGCGAGCCTGCGCACCAAGTACGAGCGCCTGAACGCGAGCCAGCGCTCGCTCGGCGCCGCGAGCGTGTCCAAGCCAAAGTCGAACTTGCTGATGGGCCGCAACTTTGCCAACCCGACGGTGGTGCAGAAGTCGAGCTACCAGAAGGTGAAGGACTCGGTCTCGGCCGTGCTCACGCCGCAGCGCCAGCAGGTGATGATCAGCGTCGCGATGTTCTTCGGCAGCGCGTGCCTCTTCCACTTCCAGGGCGAGAACTTGCTCGCATAAGCAGGTGAGGAAAGGAGATGATAGAGATAATACAGATCTCGAAGTTTGGTTTGTTTTTTTGGATAGGCGCAAGACAAAGAGAGAGAGTTTGGTTGGTTGGCTGAGGGGCGTGGGCAACATTGCAATGGGCGGCAGGATGTGGCAGAATGCTTCATGGCCACTATGAATCCTGCTTCAATGGGAGCGTGGCAGTTGACGGTACAAGGTCAATGCGCATACTGGCATCCTGCTGTGAGGATTTGGTATTCGGTCACCCTGTGAAATGACTCATGACAGGTCGGTAACGAATAGCTACACAATCTTTCGAGTGATGTGATTGGATAGAATAGTTTATGCAACAGATTTCAACCAATCAAATCTGTTCGCGCTTTCCAGCAAAGCCACTGCTTTTCCGTGAGGGAAAGCCCGCCAACAGGCAAAGCTTCAGGACCATCCGGTGGGTTGGGTCAGCAGCTTCAGCGGAAGCGCTCCATTCGCGCATTCGCCCTCGCGCGCTCGCTTCTTCTCCGTCCCTTGCCCCTCTATCGCCCTCACTACTACCACCACTACCACTACTACTACCAGTACCATCAGCAGCAGCCATGGTCGCCAGCATCTCCACCGTCAGCGCCGCCGAACAGGAAGAGCCCAAGCAGCAGCAGCCCGTGAAAGCTGAAGCTGAAGCAGCGCCAGCCGAGGATGCGCACGAGACCGCGAGCCGGATAGCCAAGCTGGACAGTCTGCTGGAGAAGGCCGGCATGTACTCGAGCTTCCTGTTCTCCAACATGGCGAGCGCGGCGAGCGCTACCACCATCAAGGTCAAAGAGGAACAAGCCAACGACGGTGACAATGACGACGAGCCTGTCGAGAGCGACGCGAAAGGCAAGGGCAAGCGCAAGCGCGGCCGCCCCGTGAAGAAAGCCAAGGAGGGCGAGAAGAAGCTCAAGCAGATGCAGAACGACTCGAAGCTGGACACCCGTCAGCAGCCGCACGTCGATTTCGAGCAGCCCAAGCTGCTCACGGGAGGCGTGCTGCGCGACTACCAGTTGGAGGGCATCCGCTGGCTGTGCAACCTCTTTGAGAACGGCCTGAATGGCATCCTGGCGGACGAGATGGGTCTCGGCAAGACGATCCAGGTGATCGGTCTCATCGCGCACCTCAAGTCGCTGGGCGTGCGCGGTCCGTTCCTGATCACGGCGCCGCTGTCGACGCTCATGAACTGGGAGAAGGAGTTCCGCAAGTGGACACCGAGCATCCCGTGCTTTGTGTACCACGGCACGATGGCGCAGCGCCGCGCGTTCCGCAAGAACGAACTGGCCAAGGCGCGAAAGAACGACATGAACTTTCCCGTGGTGATCACGTCGTACGAGATGATTCTGGCGGACGCCAAGAGCTTCAACAGCCTGGGCTTTGTGTGGAAGTACATCATCATCGACGAGGGCCATCGCCTGAAGAACATGGACTGCAAGCTCGTGCGCGAGCTGAAGAAGGCGCGCTCGGAGAACCGCCTGCTGCTCACGGGCACGCCGCTGCAGAACAACCTGGTCGAGCTCTGGGCCCTGCTCAACTTCATCCTCCCGGACGTGTTTGACGACCTGGAGCTCTTTGAGAGCTGGTTCTCGTTCACCCCCGATGGCGCGCGAGACGGCAGCGCCACGGCGCAGGACGTGCTTGCGGGCGAGAAGAAAGCCGAGATCGTGTCCAAGTTGCACGAGATCCTGCGTCCGTTCCTGCTGCGTCGCCTCAAGGTGGACGTGGTCGAGGAGATGCCGTCGAAGACCGAGATCTTTGTGTACTGTCCGATGACCCCCGAGCAGCGCGAGTACTACACGATGATCGCGAACGGCACGCTGCAGCAGGTGATGGAGGTGAAATACGGCAAATTCCGCGGCGCGGCGTTCAAGACCAACAGCATCAAGAACCGCGCGATGCAGCTGCGCAAGTGCTGCAACCACCCGTACCTGTTTGACGAGCCGCTGGACGGCAGCGGCGACATCTCGACCGACGAGCGGCTGATCGAGGCCTCGGGCAAGCTCCAGGTGCTCGACAAGATGCTCACGCAGCTCAAGCGCGACGGCCACAAAGTGCTGATCTTCAGCCAGATGACGCGCGTGTTGGACATTCTGCAGGACTTTCTGGACTTCCGCGGCTACAATTTCTGTCGCCTGGACGGCAACACGGATCTCAAGTCGCGTCAGGACCAGATGGACGCTTTCAACAAGAAAGGAGGACCAAACGGGGTGGACGAAGAGGACGTTTTCTGCTTCCTGTTGTCCACGCGCGCCGGCGGACTCGGTATCAACTTGATCTCGGCGGACACTGTGATCTTCTACGACTCGGACTGGAACCCGCAGCAGGACAACCAGGCGCAGGACCGTTGCCATCGCATCGGCCAGACCAAGGAGATCGTGGTGTATCGCCTCGTGACCGAGAACTCGTTCGAGAACCGCATGATCGCGCGCGCGATCGAGAAGCGCAAGCTTGAGCGTGTGGTGATCCAGCGAGGGCACTTCAAGCAGCAGCAGCCGCGCTCGGCCGAGGAGAGCGCGAGCAAGGCGCTGACGAACGAAGAGCTCGAGGAGCTGCTCAAGGACGACGTGCTGATCCGCAATGGTGTGGAGAGCGGTGGCATCAGCGACGAAGAGCTCTATAGCATCCTGGACCGCGACTTGGTGGTCAAGAGCTTCGTGACCCACAAGGGCGAGGAGGAGGACGAGAAGATCGGGCAGCAGCCGAAGCGAAAGAACAAAGCAGGAGAGGCGCTGCTGGTGGTCAAGGGCGACGGCTACGAGGTCGTGGATAACGCGCCGGCCGCGGCGATGGACAGCTTCGCATAGTAAGCTCAGCTGGTCAGTCAGTACATGAGCATGAATACGAATATATGGATACAGAGTCTGCGTGGGGTTTCACATACAAGGCGTGCGTGTTTCTTTGGTCGTCAAGTCTGTTGCTGCTGGTATTGAAACTCGCTCGATGGTTGAAAAGGTTCGTCTCCCCACTAACGCTCGAGCGACTTGGTCAGCGGCTCCTGCTCCAGCAGGAACGTGGTCATGAACGGCGGCGGCGAGCGCATCGTGACGACGCGGAAGACGAGATTGATGCCCGCGACGAGGTTCTTGAGCTGGTGCGTTTGCTTTTGCATCTCTTCGCGCGCGATGTCCAGCAACAGGTCGCGGATGAGGCTGTAGATTCACAAACAAGGCACAAAGTTAGTACGACCAGTTGTTCTGGATGCACCAGCTTCCGTTCGCAATGACAATGCACGTACTCTGCATTCACATGCTGATGCGCTTGGGTCTTCTTGTTGTTGTCATCAAGCGGCACTCGGTGGTGGATCCACTGCCAGAGCTGCGCGCGAGAGATCTCTGCGGTCGCCGAGTCTTCCACGCAGCCGTTCACGACGACCGTGCCCTGTCCGTAGAACCACCCGAGCACGTAGAACAGTGCGACGCGGAGGTTCGACTCGACCGAGTGCTTGGTGACGTACCCGTCGGGCAACGTGAGTAGCGTCTTCTCATAGAAAGCTTCGTTCACTGGCGTCGTGAGGTCCAACGCCTTGAACTTTGCGTCGACTTCTTTGCGCACCGACGAAAACACCTTCCGAAAATACCACGTTAGTTCATGACCAGTTTAGGTGGACACTATTTCGAACACCCAAAACAAAACAATCTGTCCTCACCTCTTGGACAGGCTTCACGAGCTTCAGGTCGTACACGAGCGCGCCGTCAGACCCAGCGAGCGCTTCAAACTGCTTTCCTGCTTTTGCTTTTCCAATCGCTTCGTCTCTCGACAACCTGGGCGGCAGCTGATCCAGCACGAACGGCACCATTCCCGTCGTCGCCGGCGCGTTGCGTCGCTTGCAAGTGCGGATCAAAAGCTCCATGTAGTGTCTGAGAAAGTCTGACTTCATAGAGACGCACTGCTGGCGATCAGGCAGCAAACACGCCTTGTTGTGGCGAAAGTTGACGACGATCGACGCCGTGTAGTCCCACATGCCGCAGTTCAAGCCCGACGAGTGGTGGCGCAGCTCAAAGAGGATCTCCTCCATCTCGAACGCAGCAAAGATGTTCTCGATCAGCACGGTCGCTTTGATGCTTCCCTGCAATACAATAGGAACGAATGTTAACGTCCTTAATCATAGCAGCATTCGAACAGTCTACTACGAACCTTTGGGAGCCCCAACTTCGCTTCCGAGTGCACGAAAATCTTGCGCCAGAGCGCGGCTTCTTCATATCCTTCCAGCTGCAGCACACACACCAGCAGAATGTGTAAATATGAGCCATCGGATACTTCATAGCATGGTTTATGAGTAATGCTAAATGGAGAAAGAGCCACGAACCTTGGGGAGGTAGAGGAATGGACCGCGACCATTTTCAAGCAACAGTTTGCCACTGGAAGGATCGTATCAAACAATGTGAATATGATGTCAGTTCTTGGTCAGCAAGTTTCGAGTTCCATACCAAAGCAACCAGTAATGGAAGAGCAAGGTAGTACTTGTGGAAGATGTGGATGCCAAAGTCAAACACTGCGCCAGGCACCACGACGCCATTCACGAGCATGTTCTAAGAGCACAACAAAGAACAAGGATGAGAATCAACGTGTAACAGCAATTGCACCATACCAAATGCACATCACACAATACCATTTCGTCCATGTTCCACGCTCGCGGTCGCACAATCAGCAGCGCTGGGTCACGCGCAAGAGTCAGTCCTTTAGCAGGCACTACCAGTTTGCTGCGACTCGCGTCCATGATATTGAAATGCCCCAGCAGCGTGTTCGTCCACGTTGGGCAGTGGCCGTCATCGAAATCCACTTGCACGCCCTGCATATCATCACGACCAGTTCAATTAGTTTCGGCCATTTTTACCTAATGTACAGCACATTACTATGTGTTGACACATTGGGTAATTGGAGCGTACCTGAGCCCCCGAGTTGAGCGACCCCAGCAGGAACTCGCGGTTCGCTGGCGACACGTCGCCAATGTCGACGCGTCGGTCCTGTAGAATGCGCGGGATTGGGTCAATCTTCCAGCTCAGGTCGTCTCGAATCGCTTTCGTCTCGCGGAGGAACGTTGGCACCGCGCTCTGCTGCTCGATCGCGACGCGGCGAGCGCTGCGACGCTGGTGCAGCTACAGTTCACAGCATCGCACGAACATCAGTCTCCACATGCATACCCAGATAGATGGTTGCGCGTGGGCATTACCTGGTCAATGTCGCGCGCAAATGTGGTCGCGAGCTCCGCTACGAACGCGAGCGCGTCGGCAGTGAGCACCGTGTCGTACACATGCTGTTCGAGCGCGACGTCGCGGCGGGAGACGTACACGTCCGGCTGCTGAGCTCCGCCAGCGGCAGGAGGAGGAGGAGGGGAAGAAGAGCTTGGTTTGCTGCTGCTACTACTGCTGGCGGCGGCGGCGGCGGCGGTGGCGCTGAGCTGCGCGTGCAGGCGCGAGATGCGGTCCATGGCGGCGCGTGCGTGGTCGTGGGCTTCTTCGTGCTGCTGCTGAATGCGAAATGATGCAAATGCGCAAGCCAAAATGGCTCATCAAGGCAAGACTCCCTTCTTTCAATTAGCCGTTGTAAAACATGAAATCTTTATAAAACAAACATAATGATGTATCAATCTCATTTTCCTCTTTAACTACTCTATTGTACTCTTTACTTTTGCATACCCTTCACAAGAGGCTCACACGCATTCAGATTTTATTTCTACCAATCACATGATCATTTCATCAATTTATACCCAATGAGAAGGTTCTATGCGGAATCCTGCTCCAATATTGCCGCCCTCCAGTGGCACACACAACCAAACAGCGGCAACAATGGATCGGCGCGTGAAGCTCGTGTTCGCGGACGAGCTGGGGCGCTTCCTGCTGCGCAAGCGCGGCTTCTCCTCCTGCTGGTTCCTGGTGCCGCCCAGCGCGAAGCTCGTGGGCGACCTGGCGCACGAGATCCGCCACGAGTTCGGGCTCTCGGTCGCGCGCTGCCCCTCCGGCGTGGACCTGGTGCTCGAGCAGCTCCACTTGCTGCCGAGCCACGACATCCGCATTGTGCGTGACAACGACGAGATCTGTGTGCAGTGCAGTGCTGTGAGCAGCAACGCATGCGCTTCTCGCCAGCGCAGTGATGAGCTGGTGCTGCTTGGAGCGAGCAGTGATGATGAGGAGCAACAGCACCAACAGGAGAAACCCAAGAAGCGACGCGATAAGAAGGAGAAGAAGACAACCGTTTATACTGCTGCTACTAGTGCAAGGGACGGGAAGAAAGCGAAGAAAGAGCTGAAGAAGGCGAGGCGTGAGGGCAAGAAGCGAATGGCTGCTCCAGCAAGAAAACCTGATACAAGTGACGAGTCCAGCAGTAGCAGCAGCGACAGTGAAGAGGAGGAAAAGAAGCAACCGGTAGTCGCAATTTCCACGTCAAAGAAGCGCAAAACGATCGCACCATCACCGCCAGCAGCAGTCGAGAGCAGCAACAGTTCGTCCAGCTCCAGTAGCGACTCGAGCGATAGCGACAGCAGTAGTAGCAGCGACTCGGAGGACGAATCAGCGATGAAAGCGCGACAGCCAGAGCGAAAGCGCCAACGCGTGGAAGGCAGCAAACCTTCAGCTACTCCAAAGCTGCCTTTGAAACCTGCACCTGGCAAGAAAGCTCCAGGAAATGCGAATGGCGTGGGTGAGCCACGACAGCGCCGAAGACGCCGACCGCGGAACAGAAAGCCAAGAGAAGAGCGAGCAAAGCGACCACAGGAGAATGGCGCAGCAGCGTCGGTGATTCAGTCAGCAGCGTTGCCAAATCCAGACCATACGCCAGCAAACCCGCGTGCTCTGCTCCCACCGCCGATAGCAGCACCTTCTCAACCAGTACAGCAACATGCTCCCAGTGTCTGTGAGACCACTGATCCAGAGACAAGCTCAGTTGTGAAGGGCCATGTGCGCTTTGGCGATGCCGGCGAATCCCAAGTGGTAGCAAAATCCACTACTAGCAAGAGCAACGGTGGTGATACGCTCAATATCAGGAAACCTCGCGCGTATGTTTCCCCAGAACTCAAGAAGTACGGTCCGCCAGAGACTGCAGCCAGTCGAGATCAGCAACAACAACAGCGACCTGCTGCTTCAAAAGCTCCCGCCTCGCAACATCAACAACAGCAGCAGCAGCACTCGAATGGCCGCCAGCGACAGCAACCTGAGGCGCCTTCAGCGCAACCTTTGCAAGACGCTTCGACCACCGCCAAGACCAAGAAGAAGCAGTGGGGTGACATGTGGAAGCGACCGTACGAGATCGTCGCCACGATCCACGATCAGCCCGACAGTCAGTCGGATGCGGCGCGCTCGAGTGAGGTGAGTTCATTTCTTCTCTTTCATCAACTCATAGTTGCGGTGCTGTCATCTCTAACGCTCTAACCTCTACACTCTCACTTGTTTCCGTAGGACATCCCGCGTTTACTTGCCAAGTTCCCACCGCCATACTCGGACGTTTCTGCTACTTGGTTCCAGATTGGCGACGTCGTCGCGTACAAGACGCTGACGCTCTGCATGGAGACGTGGCAACCGATTGCGAGTGAGTGGCTCTGTGGGAAGGTGCTGAGTGCCACCAGCAGCAACGGCTCCAGCGAAGTGGAGGTCCAGCCAATGGCGCTCTCCGTTTGTACGGATGGCGAGAGCGAGAAGCTCCAGTGGGCTCCTATTGGAGATTCAGCAGAGTCGGAGCCTTCCGTTGCGGTTCCGCTCGGCGAAGTGAGCGAGATCCGCTGCTTGGAGGGTCCGAGTTCCCAGACTCGACTTGGACAGCTCCCATGGTAGCAGCCTAACCTCATTCCCGTCACTATCGAC
>JAADVK010000689.1:0-18484 GCA_023334975.1 Globisporangium sylvaticum | reverse complement strand
TTGTTGATCTCCGGGACGCCCTTGATCTGCCAGAGACCGAAGAAGAGCTGGTTCGCGCTCACTTGAGCACTGGCGTCCACCGGAGTGGTCGGACTGCGGGAGACAGTCGCGTTGCCATGGGCTCTCACTGCAATCAGGAAGCAGCAGCAAAGCAGGAGGGCAATCAGCCCAGGCGACTTGCGAGATGGAAACTGCATGGTCTGTGATGGTCAGCGTGCTCCAGGGTCTTGCGTTTGGCAAATGAACTGGAGGGCTGGAGTGAAGAAGGGGGCTGGCTTAGCCGAAGTATCACCCACACTGCCCTGGGATGACTAATTACACGCTTTAGTGAGAAAGAGAGGTACCTGTGCTGCACCCTGAGCCATCGCTGGGGCTTTGCTGCCAGCCACACAAACGCGCGAATTCGATGTTCCAACGAACCGATTTCGTGCCCCTCGCCCATCTCCTAAATTCAGTTTCTGCTGCGAGTGGTGGGTCTTGCGCTATTCGAATGAGAGAGTTCATTGTAAACAAAGAGCACTTTCACATTTGTTAACCACGCCATTTCGGTCCTCATCGGTGCCTTTTCTGCTCGCCATTGCATCGAATACCAGCGCCACTGTTGCTTGGTGAGTGAAGTTCAGATCGCGGCTGGATATTGCTGTGAACAATAAGATCTAGCAGAGCCTGAGAGACTGCCAGCGAGCACCACGCTGCTTGTCCCCCTGTGCTGTGGGTGAACTCCCCACTTTTGTGTCGGCCTTTGGGTGCCGGAACATGAGCAACTCCCACGTTGGACAGAACTGCGTGCGTTCTGGCTTGCGAAAGCAAAGAGCGTAACCACACGCAGCTCCATGTTGGACAGCACGCTGTTGACGAGGATCAGTGAAGGCAACGGTGTTGTGTAGTAGTGAAAGTTGTTTGGTTGGATGCTCTTGTAGACGTGTTGCTGGCGCAACCTGGAGGCGCAAACGATCAAATGTTCAGAGCGGACTGGCTGACTCGCTCGATACGTGGAACGAAAGCGAAGGTTTCCATGCGTCGAATTCGAAACAAGCCAGTCAGACACAAAAGCTTGCCTGACTGCTGACTCGCATGTCCATCGAATCGCGGGGGTACGGTTGCAAAAAGCAGGAAACAGCAAGAGTACCCATCTGAGTCAGTTTGCCGGCTCAGTTTGTAACCTGACGGATAGAGTATCAACCTCCAGCTCTGAAAGCAGCATTTTGGCTTTGGCACGAAGCAGGAGAGGTTGGTTCAGGGCACATATATCGCGACGCGATGGTTTGGTTTGGTGTCAGTCGTTTGCCACAGAGTCCATTTCAAACGAGTTGTTCGGTTGTGTGTGCTGGACAGAGTTTGCTTTTCATTAACATTGTACCCCACCCCATGTAAAGCACTCGCTAACTTTTTTACTCCTACTTTATTACCACATAAGCGGCTGAACTGTTAACCGACGACTGCATTTGAGGCGATGTATTCTTTATCCAACTTTTGATCAGCTGTGGGCAGTTAAGTAAGAATCGGATAAATATACAGTCAATATTTCATTTGCATGTCACTAAAATGAACAATGGTAAATACAATACTGGCAAAAATTGCACGTCGGTATAACCAGGTTATATTGAACGGAACAGATGCAAGATACTTGACGTTTGTAGTCGTTTAACGCCATGAGCTGTTAGTGCTTCCGGAAAACAGTGACTTTTTTGCTTAGCTTGGAGCGTGCCAGGGTGACACAACCACCACGCACATCAATCCGCAGCAGCAGCAGCAGCAGCAGCCCCATTTGGCCTCGAGAAAGATGCGCGCGATCCGTCTGCGCTCGGCGCTGCTCAAACGCGGCGGAAGCGGTACGTCCACGCGACCTCCGACCGCCTCCGCAAGCGCCGCGCTGGTTCACGCGCAATCGCAGACGGCGGCGTCTGCGACCAGCGCGTTGCTGCAGCTGCACCGCGCGCTCTCCATCAGCCACGCTCGCAGCTTCTCGGCCACGACCAAGTTCCCCACGCAGGACGAGTCCGCGATCCTGGCGCACGCGGACGACGAGCACGACCCCAACTGCTCGCAGCTCGTGTGCGGCAGCTGCAACACGCCGATCAGCCAGACGAACGACCTCATCTTCTTCAAGTGGTGTGTGTGTGTTTTATGTGTTTTATGTGTGTACCCGTTGATACTGACCGTCTAAATGCTTACACGTGTGTATGTGGTGCATACGCTTATTACCAAACAGGAAGAACGGGATCCACCTGTCGAGCACGACCGACGCGCCGCTGCGCAGCCTCTGCTCGCAGGACAACTGGGAGGACGACGCCGACGTGTCGTGGAAGAAGCACAAGCTGCACTGCCTCAAGTGCGGCAACCACGTGGGCACGATGGCGAAGGTGTTCGCGAGCGACAAGATCCTGTTCAGCGCCAAGCAGGTGGCGATCCAGATGCCCGCGAACCAGTCGCCGCTCATCTCGATCTCCGGGTACCCGTCGTCGCAGCTCGGCTTCTCGTACTGGACCGAGCTCATCCTGATGCTCGAGTCGCAGCCGACGCTCAAGGACGCGCTGCAGATCCGTCGGGTGCGTATAGCGACCATGGTGATACCATTGTGCGTATGTGTGACTTGGGGATTAACCTGTTATGTTGTATGATGCATCTTCATGCAATCGAGTAGGTGGACCAAATCCGAGAGTTCAGCAAGCAGCGCAAGCAGCTCAACACGAAGCTGCTGATGGCGAAGGATCTCCCGACTTTGCTCCGCATCGTAGACGACCACGTACGTACAAGTGGCATTGTTTTCTCACACAGTAGTGTCGTTTCGTATGCTGACCTGTTTATACCTTGACAAACCCAGGCTTCCGAGATGAACGATGTGAACATTTTGACGGCGGTGGTGCGCGTCGCGCGCTTCTCAGCGAACCAGACCCCGCGGAAGAACCGAGTGGTGCGTGCCCTACCTTTTTCAACTTGCTGGTGTGGGTTGACAGAGTGGGCAGTACTAAACTGAATGCTGGTGGTTGGCTCTCTTGTGTGGTGGTTTATGAATTGGAACTGCAGTCGGTGACGCCGCGCTTGAACTTGCTCGCCAAGTCGGAGGCGCCAGAGGACCAGCTGCTGGACATCTCGTCGCATATGATGGCGCGACCGCGCTCAGCAAAAGAGATCGCGCTGGAGAAAGAGCGGTAGGTTGGATGCTCCATCATTCGTTCCTGCCTCGCAATTCTTGGCAATGTTGGACTCATTCCTCTCTCTGCGTGATTCAGATTCTGGAAATTGGTGCAGTTGGTGGAGAGTCTCGTGAATTTCAGCATCTCGGCGCTGAAAGAAGGCCACGAGCTGGCAAATTTCATGAAATCGATCTGGCAGCTGGGCATCGGCCGACCAAGCATCTTAGAGTAAGTGACGTGGTTCCAAGTGACATTCCAGTCCCAAGTCTCTATGCTATGCTATCCTAGGGATGCACTAACCCTTGCATCCCTCTTCACATACTACCAGGCCAATCGCGAAGCAGGTGCTGTTTGTGCTCAACTCGGAGACCGAGGTCCACGACATCAACGAGCACGAGGCGTCGATCATCGCGACGTCGATCGTGCACCTGTCGTCGAAAGAAGTGCGCGAGCAGCCGTGGGTGAAGCAGCTGCTGCACGCCGCGGCGAACCGCCTCGTGGAAGAGTCGACGCGCAAGGGGAAAACGTCGAACTTTGACATCCTCATCCCGCTCGTGCGCGCGTTTGTGATCGCCGGCGAGTTCCACGAAGAGCTCTTCACGCTGCTCTTCGCGGAGGTGCGCAAGGACCGTCTGGACCAGGCGGACTACATGTCTCCGTTCAAGATCCGCAACCTCAAGTCCAAGATGTACCAGGTGCACCTGGACTGCGTGCTGAATGGGTACTCGAAGGAGTTGCGGTTGAAGCCAGCGCAGGTCGAGGAGTTCAAGGAGATCTTCCAGAGCCACCAGGTGCAGGTCAAGAGCTCGTCGTTCCGTCTCCAGCACCTGGTGTCCACTGCGCTGGACGAGATGGGCGTCGAGCACACGCGCTCGCTCGCGCTGGACGAAGGCTACTGCCTCGACATCGCGCTGAAGCACAAGATCGCGATCGAGATCAACGACGCCGAGTGCTACCAGGTGCTGGAGGACCATGAGCCTGAGAGTGAGGCGGACAAGAAAGACTTTATCATCGCGACCTCGATGGACGAGAAACCGTTCGGGTTTGTGGACCTGAAGGCGCGCCACCTGGAAGAGCTCGGCTGGGTCGTCATCCAGCTGCGCGCCGACAAGTACCAGAAACTGTCGAGCGTTGAGGACCGCGTGCGGTATCTGAGCATGTTGCTGGAAGTCGCCAACAACGCGCGCCGCCAGCAGCACCAGTCGGAACTGGCGTCCTTCTCTTCTTCTTCGGACTAGACGTAGAGACTTTCTTAGATTTGCAAGGCGAAGCGCGCGTGATTGCGGACTGATTAATAGACGGAAACACAGGACTGAGCCCGGAAACAGATGAAATAGAGCCAACCCACGTGGTGATGATGACTTTATCAGATGTATGGATGTATGGTATTCTCTATTCAGGTAGCAGCATGTTTGCACGCATGTGGATGTGTGTGTGTGTGTGTTCATGTCTAGCGACTGCTGGTAACTTAATTCTGTTTCGACTTCTTCTTCTTGCTCTTCTTCTCCTTCTTGGCCTCCACAACTTGCTCTTCCTCTTCTTCTACTTCCTCCGCCTCCGCAGCCTCCACGGTCTTCGCCTTCTTCGCCTTCTTCTTCTTCTCCTTCTTCGCCTCTTCCACTTCCTCAACAGCAGCAGCAGGCTCTTCGACAGTTTCTTCCACTGGCGCTTCCACCGCCTCGAGCTTTCGCTTCTTGCTCTTCTTGCTCTTCTTCTTCTCCACGACCTGCGCCTCCTCTTCTTCCTTCTCGCTATCCTCCACAGCAGCAGCAGCAACAGCCACGGTCTCTTCTTCCTTTTCTTCCTCCTGCTCGTCCTCGCTCTCTTCCTGCTTCTTGTTCTTCTTGGACTTCTTCTCCTTCTTCTGCTCGCTCACGCCACTGCTCTCTTCGTCGTCGCTCTTCTTCTCGCTGTCGTCCTCGAAGCGCTTGTGGTCGTAGCCGCCCTCGCCCTGGCGCACGAACATCGAGTACAGACCGTTGTTCGGCAGACCGTCGGTGCGCTTGGCGCCCTTCTTGCCGATGCCCGCGCCGAAACCGAGACCGCCCTGTACAAACGCAATTAGAACGGCAAAGCAATGAAGCAAGTCAGTCACCAACCACCTGAGCATCTTTTGCATCTTTTGCATGGAGAGAGTTCCAACACGCGTGTCCACATCGCTGCGTCATGCGCATCGCTGGCAGCGTTAGCCAGCTGCAGCCGCAATGCTGTACACTCGTACTGTCGCTTTGCTGGTAATCAACCAGCCCGTCAATCAACGACAACAAGCGAGATGCAGACGCATTGCGCACGTAGAAGCTGGTGCACGACAGAGTCCTGTCTGGTGGTCTCTATAGGAATTGCTTGGCTGAGAACGTACGCTTTTGCCGCCTGGACGCAGCTTGGAGAGCACTTCGTGCATCTGGATGAGCTTGTGGTCCTCCATCGTAGCTCTGTGAGTCTGTGTCTGCGCGTAGCTGTGCGCGTGAATGTACGTCGAGCGCTTTCCTCGCTCGGCTGCGGCTTCGCTTTTTGATCGATTGGTATTGGTTTGCCGCTCAATTTGCAAGCCAATCAATCGGAACACTGCAGATTTGGGATAGTGGAGCCATGATCCATTATTTCGTTTTTGTTGGCAAGCCTTGGGTGGTTATAAAGGAAATACAGCTCGGACGAGGTTGTGCGATTTAACATAAGGTTGAGTGTAGATGGTACAGAGACGGTACACTGTACCATCTTAGTGGGACAGTGTACCGAATATTCAGAAAACTGACTCCTTGTCGTCCACAGGACCAGTTGCACCTGCTGGCGGATTTGACAGGTCTCCGCTCGAGCAGCCACAAACAGATCTGTAAAAGCTCTCTTGCTGCGTGGGTTCTCGTGACACGATGAGAGATCCCGGTAATGCGCTGGCTCCGACACGTACGCTCAAGAGACAAGGAGCCACACCTGCACCTGTAAAGCAGCTTTTGAAACCCTTCTGCCCAACTGAGCAGCAATGGCAGCAGGGATGAAATGGTCGCCAAATCCTCGGTGAGATGACGGAGGTCATCATCAACCAGTGCACGGCGGTAGGATAGTCAGTATGAAGAGGGATCGGGGACCGACTGCCCAGGCGCAATTCGATCGGTTTGCCGTTTTGTGTGGGGCCGGTATCATCCTGGCAATTGCTGATGAAATGGACGCGGTACTAACTAAAGCACCGATTGATTGGAGCGATACAGGAGTGCTGCGAGTCCGCAGACAATCATACATAATCAATCGCCATTTGATTTTTAATAAAGTGTCGACAGGTACAAAATGATCGCCTAAAATGCCGACTTTGAAACACAAATCGCAGTTTGGACGCCAGCAAACAAAAGCAGTCGACGTAAGCGGCTTTGAGGCAGAGGCTCTGTCTAACGTCGTTTGGCAGGCAGTTCTGCAGTTCTGCAGTTTTGCAGTGTGTCTTGTGTCTTGTGTGTCTTGTGTGCAGAGCCCTGTCCGTCGGTCGATCAGCTTTCTCTCGTTTGGCAGAGCACGCTCTTTCTTTTTTCATTCGAGGCTTGCTCCTCCTCCTCTTCTCATCTCAGTCACTTCAGCCTTGAGTGCTGTTATTCGGTGATGGCGAGTATTGACAGTGAATTGGCTCGGATGTGCAACAGAAATCGCCTGCAGAGGTCCAAAAACAGCCAGCTCGCCACTGCTTTGATGAGACCTCTTGAGCTCATCAAAATAGACGCTGTTTCTTTGTGAGCCTGATCTTTCTCTGACAACAATTCTGTTTTGACTTGCGTTTGACTGTTGAGTGGATCACCGCTGCCACTCTTGTCGACCACAGGCACAGGCGTGGATCGTAAGAGATCAGACACGCGACACCAAACAAACGCATTCAGAAAGAAACCCACGCTCACCCAGACGCGGTCCCAGCGATTTCGGTTTTCCTTTCGAAGCCCTCGGTTCCCTTTGCCTTTGTCTTTGGGTGGCTGACTTTCTGTGATTTAGAAGCAATGTGAATTGTACACTTTTGCGCCTGTGCGCTGGAGGGAACTCGCAGGAAACTCCAAGGTTGACGCGCTCATGTAACTCGAGCGCATTAAAGTCGGTATCTTTTGTTTCTCTTAGGTGGCCATGAGGTGGGAGATTTGATGGGAGGAACTCAAAGCTGAAGTTGACCAGCAGCATTCGAATTCTCCTCCTTTTCCAACGTCGAAATTAACAGAAAAAGCAGAGTGAGGATGGTTCCATCAAAATGGAGAGTGGGAGCGCCAAGTCAGAAATGCAGTGCACAGTTGCAGCGATCAGCTTGATTACCATCGCCAAATTCTAATGGTAAGTTGAATGGCTATTTATCAAGCAGGGCAATTCTTGTGAAGTTCTGCTGCTATATAAATGTATCGAAAACCAGAGGTTGCACGTTTTACAGAGGTTTTACAATTGAGGGGGGAAAGTAAAGGGTTACACTGGACAGGAGATTGTTCCGTTCTCAAAGAGCGTGCTGTGTACCGTAGCGTTGCGTTGCGCCACTCCATTGGTCACGCCGAGTCTGGGATCAGCGACAGGCGCTCACACTTGTGTGATGTGATGATAGAAGAAGGCGACCCGCTTGGCTCTGGCGCGACCAGACGACGTCATCGCGCCGCCCAGAGATGCCGATCGCAGCTCCTTTGGTATCCAGCCACCACCGCCGCCTCTGCGTCCGTCCTTCTTTCCCTTGGACTCCCTCGCTCCCTCCATTCCATTCACACTCACGCACTCACACTCGCCTGCGGCCGCACCCCGAGTCCGTTTGCCTCCCGCCTCGCCTCGCCTCGCCTTTCGCCCGCCAGCCTCCGCGACCTCATTCTTCTTCTTTGTCCCCACAGAGCAAAGCACCAGAACTCCTCAGCTCGCCAGTCAGCTGACGCCCGTGCCGCTTAATCTCTCTATCACTCACTGCACACGCAGAACCAGATTTAATCCACACACACATACAACATGGCGCAGCAGAGCGTTGACGAGACCACCCGCAGTCCGGTGGACTCGCACTACCGCAACTCGGAGGACAAGGCGCTCAAGATCGAGGTCGCCGCCGCCGGTGACATCGACAAGGAGCACAAGGAACAGCTCGAGCACCAGCCGCGCACCAAGAAGTTCTTCGTCTGGCGCCTGACCAAGCGCAAGTGGATCGGCGCCATCGTGGGCTCGGTGATCGTCGCGATCGTGCTGATCCTCGTCATCCTCTGGTTCGCGGTCGCCGGCCCGATCTTCCAAAGCAACGCCGACAAGGTCAAGATCACGCTCAACAACCTCGACATCCTGAGCATCGAGAAGGGCGACGACGTGCGCACGCTCGGCGTGAACATGAGCCTGCGCCTCACGCACGACATCCACGTGCACGCGAAGACCGACGCGACCCAGGCGCAGCTGATGTTCGACGGCGAGGCGTTCGCGTCCGTGGACCTGCCGGCGCTCGACCTCAAGACCGGCAAGCAGGAGTACGACCTCGTGATCTCGGGCAGCGCCGATGTGTCGAACGCCGACGTGTTTGAGAAGATGGCGTCGGCGCTGGTGACGTCGCAGAGCATCACAGTGGAGGCGTCGGCGCGCCTGAAGGCGCACGCGTTCGGCCTGTCGAAGAGCGGCATCAAGTTCGACCGCAGCCTGGACGTGACGGCACTCAACAACTTCAAGACCCCGGAGCCGGTGATCAACAAGATGACCGTCAAGAGCTGCGACTCGAAGACGATCCAGATCGACATCAACGCCACGATCGACAACGTCGCGCTCGTGGGTCTCAACGGCGTCGGCGCGCTCAACCTGTCGCTCTACTACGAGCAGGAGTACCTGGGCTACGCGCTGTCGCTGCTGCCGGACCTGGGCATCCCGCGCGGCCCAACGCAGCAGCTCTTCAACGTCGTGATGGAGAACTCGACGACCCACCTGCCGGTGATCACGAAGATGCTCAAGGGCGTGGCGTTCGGCAACTCGCAGTTCTTCCTCACGGGCGACAGCGCGTACGCGACCGAGGTGGGTCTGCTGCGCGAGCCGCTCAAGGACCTCAACATGAGCATCTCGTCCAAGGCGAGTCTGCTCAGCAAGGTCGTGCTCAACCCGAACTGCGACCTCATCAAGCTCGCGCTCGGATAAGCGAGAGGGCAGAGTTGAGGAAGAGATTTTGTGCATTCTTTGTGGTAAATAAGAGAGAGAAAAGTGAGAGGTATTCAGTTAGCCTATTCTAAAAATTTAAAGAAAGAAAATAGTTTAATTTTGTGAAGTACGAATAGAAATTTAGGATACGTTTCCTATTTTTCACACATTGGTCGTTCTTCCATTTGTTTTCCCCCAAACTTAATACCTCCGACTGACCTTTTTATGCATTTTGTATCAGCTGGCTGCTGTTGTCACTTTGGCCATTAATAAGTTCGCGAGTGACAAAATGGCGCTCGAATAGAGAGGCATACAAATCCCCATACGATTCACTTTCGTCACTATGGACGGCATTTTGGCGCGGATTCGTGAAAACCCCGCTTTGCGACAAAATGCATTTCGATAGTGAAGAAAGTGAGTAGTATGGGGTTTTGTATACTTTGGCGGCGAAATGCATTTTGTCACAGATTCAAATAGAGCGCCTCCATAGTGAATCTAATGAGGTTGTTGCGCCAAAGTGGAAAGGCGAAAGAACCTTTCTGGTTCGTCGGAGCGTCCCTACCCAGACACTTTTTGGACGGGAACAAATGGCGGAAGGCAGCGCGCACACGCAGCAGCCCTCATCGCCGCCCAGCGGACACGCCGGTAGTGGCGACAGCGGAAGCCAGCCACCTGAGGACGCCAGCGCCAGCGCCTCACCGGACCTTTCGCCTGTAGTCGTGGACCTGGCCAGCGACGACGGCAACGACGGCGGCAACGCAGACGGCGGCGACGGTCAGTCTGGTCCTCCTTCTCGTCCTGCAGCTGCTACTGCTACTGCTACGACAACGACGACAACTGGCGCTGCTGCTGCTGCTGCTGCTGATACTACTACTACTACTACTACTACTACTGCCGCTGGTTCTGGTTCTGGCTCTGCCAGTGGCGGTAGCACCAGCGTCTCCGCTTACCTCGCAGGCAGAGGTATTGTCCGCGACAAACGCGAGCATTTCCCCTCGCGCTTCAGCTCGTGGGACGAGCTCCACGAGTACATGGGCGAGTTCTGCCGCGCGACGTACCAGCCGTTCCGCAGGCGCAGCTCCGTGAGCGTCGCGAAGCGCAACCGGATACTCGCCTCGAGGAGCGCCACGCCCGCGCTGCTCCCGGAGGAGCACGAGTTCTACTCGAAGCGGTACCACTGCACGCACGGGGGCAGCGCGCAGGGCCAGCGAGGCACAGGGTTGCGGTCTCGCACAGCGCGAGCGGTGCGCCACACAGGCTGCATGGCGAGAATGAACGCGACGCTCAAGCTGGACCCGTGGACGAACAGCTACTTCATCGACGCGCACGTGTCGGACTCGCACAACCACCCGATCGGGCGAGAGCAGTACTTTTCGTACTCGGAGCACCGGCAGATCACGGACCCGGCGCTGCTGCGGGTGGTCGAGACTATGAGCGCGCGCGGCGAGATGGGCAAGACGATCCTCGCGCGCATCACGGAGATCATGCGCGAAACGACCGGTACTTTGCTTTTGCTAAACGCACACAACAGCGTGCTCTTGTTGAGGTTGTTGACTGGGAAGAAGAGGACTGATTGGTTGGCGTCATCGCTATTGTGTTATGTGGTTGATTCACGCAGGCGAGAAGTGCTTGCTGACGAAAAAGGACATCTACAACATTGCTGCAAAGTTTAGAAAAGCCAAGCAGGCAGGCGGCAACGCTGCTGGTGTGCACCAAGACGATGACGACGCAGCTGATGAGCAGAGCGTCGAGGAAGCAGAGGACGCCACGAAGTCGTCAGATTCTGATTCTGACAGCGGCGATGGCGCCAACCGAAATAAGAGACGAAGAGTAGGCGGCATGAACCTTGGAGGTGCTGCTGACAATGCTGGAGCTGGGAATGCTACGGAAACTGACATAGCCTTCCAAGCGAAGACGAAGCCAGGCTCCAAGGTGAAGCTCTCTTACCTGGGAGTGCTCTTGGACGCGTCCAACTGCTACAATCACATCCACAGCGAGGTGAGAACACCGTTACCCTGAAACTTGACTATTCAAGTCATATGGCTAACGAACTGCGTTGTGGTGGTGATCAGATTGTGCGGATGGGCTGTGCTACCGTGGACCTGCTCCCAGGAACCATCTCGGGCTTTGAGCACGACATTTTCAAGCTTTCACCGCTTGAGAAACCAGACGACCTGGACTTTGTGTTGCCGCAATACGTGATCACTGGCTGCGTGGACGGGATCATCGAGCACTGTCACGCCCAGGGACTGCACCCGCGACAGGTGAGCGTGAAGCTCACGGTTCACGAGCCGAGTATTTCTACTTCGACCGGCGCAGAGAGAGTCGTGACGCTGAGCTCGCGTCAGCTGCTGCTCATGACGCGGCTCTACTTGGCGCGGCGCAATGTGACTGACGCGAGAAGGGTCCTCGACTGGATCGCCTCGTCCACCAATCTGGAGAACTGCCAGGTATCTGCACCGTTTGATGAGTATGTGGACTACACGAAGGTATGTGCTGTGTTTGAGAGTGAGCGACGATTATGGACGTGTCTGTGATACCTAAACTGAACCGACGCTCTGAATTTTGTGTGCATTCTCAGCATCTGATTGCTTTGTCAGTGGGCCTAATGCCCTTTTCCAACATCGTGATCGCCGGAATCTCTCTCGCGCTGAACAACATCCCGCTGCGGTTCACGGAGACGATCCAAGGCGCCAGCATCCTCAAGTTCGGCGGCGCCGACAGCAGACTTGACATCGACTGTGTCAAAGCCGCGCTCTTAGCGATGCACTCTCGTTTCCATGAAAGCACGGGCTTCATTTGTCCGAGCTTCATGCTCGAGAGGCTGCCAGCTGATCGCTGCAAGCAAGGAAGCACGTACGGCGCGTTCCTGTCTCCGAAGCAGTTTGTGGCTGGTGTGGTGCAGCTTCGATCGACTCGCTGGGGCGGCGTCGTGCTAGATCGCACAAAGGGCACTTGCTTCCTGTACTCCTCGGACGCAACAGACTATGCAGAGCTGCAGCAAGTGATGAGCGGCCTGTTCGTCGGCTACAAAGTACCACCAGGTGTCAGCTTTAGTCCATCGCCGCCACCAAGTCCGTCCTCGGTCGCGCCGGCGTTGCTGACGCGAAAGAACGACAGCGGCATCCTGGCGCTGCTGTTCGTGGAGCTGATGGTGCAGGGCAAGACGTGGGCGGACATGTCGCCAGCTATTACGTCGCTGGACTACTTTCGCGCGCGGTACATGCTGCAGGCGATCCAGGTGCTGACGAAGCAGAACGTTCACGACATTCGATGGGATTAGAGTGTAGGTATGTGTGGGTTGCTTGAATAAAAGGAACTTCGAAGTACTATGTGACCAGCGAGTGAGGATTGTTTGAGGAGTCTTCGGACTTCGAATTCACATCGGAATTGCATTATTTGTACAGTCATGATGGGCGAAAACGAATAACAAGGTCACAGCACCCGTTTCATAGTTGTTCTGTATCGCCAATGCAGAAGTTGTAGCGCGAATGCCATGAACCATTTTCCAACAATCAATGGCATTCCAATAGATGAACGAGGCTTCTGGATGCCCAGTTACTTCGGCAATCGACAAAGTTGCTATCAAGCGTCATCTCACACAACCAACCTGCTTCGGCTGACAGATGCTCGTGGTACATCTGACTGTGGACGTAAAGGTGCCGTCACCGCTTGCTCGTATCTCTCAGTGCTTTGGTTTCGTCACTCAGCTCGTCAAACGCTGAGAGCAGCACCGTGAGTCGCATCACTGTGAGCAACTTGTGCGCATTGACGTGCCAGGTAGAACCGCTTCATCGTCAGTAGCTGTCGTGAGCTCAGCGTCACAGCTCGCGTCTCGTCTGAGCTCGGGTCCTGGACAGTGAGTTTCACGCCCGCGTGTTGCGGGTTCAGTCCCTGTCTGCGACAGAGCTCGACGATCCCATTTTCACAGCCACTCGCCACGTATCGCGGCAACACAAAGTTCACGTCGTCTGGCTTGTCGGACACAGACAGCTAGAGAATTTCGTGCTTGAAGCCCGAGATGGTCCCCGGGAGCAGCTCTAAAGTAGCGGTGTCCATCCGCTCAATCTGATCACAAGTGACGATAACGCAACAAAGTTGTTAGAGAAATCAAGTCGGCCACACAAATGCCAGATGTAGACAGACGACCACTCACGGCGTCGCGAATCTGGTTGTAATTGTAGCCCAATTCCAAGAGCACGCTCAATCGAGACAGCTTCACGCTCGGACCTAATTGGTCTTCTTTTGCAGGACAAACCCAGTATCTGTAGCATCCACATCAGGCTCGTCTTCGTCGTCAACTCTCCTCCGGCGTTTGTTACGGTTAACAGCAGCAGCATCTTCAGAATTCAAACCAGAGTCTTCTTCTTCTCCTCGTCATCTATGGTGCATCCAAGGAAGCCCTTTGATTCGGCCAACAACTCGACTTGTTTCAACACAACCCGGTAAAAGTGGCAGCACACCCATGTCTCTTTCACGCACGACCACACTTGTGAAACTAGCGTAGACATCTTAATGAATGCTGTTCTGCATTGCTCAGTTAATGGGCATTCGTTCACTTTCGTTTTTGCCTGCAGCTGGGCAGCACATTGGATGTCGGTTGTGCTTGAGCAAGAAGCTCGAGTTCGCTTGGAGTGGTCGATACCGAAGCTCATTGCGAAGAGGTAGACTTGCCTTCTGTCTTTGTTTGAATCTGGATAAATTAAGGAAGATGCCAGCCAGCGAAGTCCGTCATTCTATCACATGATCTCGTTCACGTCCTGCTTGTTCACGACCTGGAGCGCTTGCATCATGTACCGGACGCGAAAGTAGTCGAACGAGTCGATCGGGTTGTCGCCCCAGGTCGTGTTCAGCAGCATGCACTCCACGAAGAGCAACGCCAAGATGCCGCTGTCGTTGGACGCTGTCGTGGTCGACGCGGCGCCACGACCAGACGAGGTCTCAAACTCGACTTCCGCATTGAGTCCGCGAAGTAGCACCGCGACCGTCGTCTGCAGCTCCTCGTACTCGGTCTCAGTCGGCGCGCACAAGTAGCAAACCTTCTTGGTGCAATCAAAGAAGAAGCCGCCCCACCGACTCGACTGGAGCTGGCTCAAGCCTGCGACAAAGTCCTTCGGGTACAAGAACGCGCCGTACGTCGTCGCTCGACTGCACCGCTCGTGGAGATCGGTCTCAAACATGAAGCTCGGACTGATGAAGCTCGCCTTCGCGTGGAAGCGAGCGTGCATGTGCAGCAACACCGCCTTGACGCAGTCCACGTCGATGTTCGTGTTTGAGCCGAACTTGAGCAAACTGGCACCGTGAATTGCGTCCGTGAACCCGAAATGCACGTTCGCGCCGATATTTTGACCGCGGATCACGGTCCTCGCCAGCGGCAGCAGCTTGAGCGCGTGGACAAAGAGGTCCTAGAAATGTCAATGCACACGTCAAGGGCGGTTGGGTTAGATACAGGTAGCCAATGCGTTGCCTTTGCAAGGTCTTGCATGCCTACCTTGGTGTAGTGCGCATACTCGTCGAATGGGGCAGACGGGTACGCTGAAAAGGACTTGGACTTGACCCATCCCATGGCTTTCTTCGTCTCGGCGATGCTGTGGCGGGCGAGGTAGAACCGCTTCATGGTCCGCAACTGACGCGACGAAAGCGTCGAGATGAGCGTCTTTGCTTGCGAACCTCCGGGGGTCGTCACGGGCAACTTCACGCCGACGGACTGAGGATGCAGGTTCTTTGCGCGACAGAATTCGACGATCCCGGCTTCGCAGCCCGCGAGCGCGTGCTTGGGCAGCACAAAGGCGACGTCTTCTCGCGGCTCGGATGGCGAGAGCTCAAGAATCTCATGTTTGAACCCAGAGATCGTTTTCGGGATCATCTCGGTCGCTCCGATCACCACTCGCTCAATCTGATGAAATCACAGAGCACAGTAGACATCGCACCAGGATCAATAACCTCGCAGTGCACTAAAGTAGACTCGACGTCCACTTGATAGAAGGGAAACTCACATCTTTGTGCGCTTGGCGATACGAATACGCCGAGTCCAGAAGCACCTCCAGTCGCGTGAGGCTCGCTTTGCTGGACGAAGTTGTTTGTGCCGAAGAGCTTTCGCCCACTGGAGTAGCTTCTCTGCCATTTGCCACGGCATTTAGAGAGTTTCTTGATGGTTCAGCTGGTACAGCAGCTGTCTGCTGTGTGTTGGGTGTAGGTACTGCATGAGGTGCAGTAGTCTGCTGTGCAGATTCGGGCATCGCAGTCGCAGTACTCATAGCAGCAGCCTGTTGGATAATCTCATTCACAGCTCTCGACTGAATCCAGTCCGCAGTCTTTGTATCAGGAGAAGTCTGCTCGCTGCGCTCCTTCTTGAGGCGCGAGATGATGTTCCGGATGTCCTTAAGCTTGTACACGCACTCTTCGCCTGTGCACAACATCATCAGGGGCTCAATAACAAAATATCTCATTGTGCCTTGCCCATTCACACACACAACAACGTACCTGTCGTCTCGCGCATGCGCTTGGCGATGTGGGCGAGGATGGCCTTGGGGAACTCGCCGCGCGCGCTCATCTCATCGATATCTCGCAGGAACGTCGGGTCCGTGATCCGCCGGTTCTCTGCGTACGAGTAGTACTGGTGCTTGTTCACAGGGTGGTTGTGCGACCCGGTCACCCGGGTGTTGATGCAATACACGTGCGCGGTCTTGTCGAGCCCGAGCGTCGCTTGGATCTTGGCCGTGCACCCGGTGTCGCGGATCGACGCGTGCGTGCGGAGCCCTTCGCCGCGCGGGTGGTTCTTCAGTCCGTGCGTGCACACGTAGGTCTTGGAGTAGTGCCCCCACTCGTCGGGGATCAGCGGCGGGTCCTTGAAGTTGCGTCCGCCCTGCCGCTTGCGCGCCTCCACGCGCTTCCTGATGCTCAAGTTGCGCGCCGCGGCCGTCACGCTCGAGCGCTTGCGGAAGAGCTGGTACGTGTTCTCGCCGAACTCGTAGATGTACTCCTGGAGCTCGCTCCAGCTGAAGAACCGCCGTGGAAAGCTCTCGAGACCACTAGCGTCATCGCCGTCTCCACCATCCTCGTCACCGTCACCACTGCCACATTCGTCTTCATTATCACCGCCATCGCCATCGCCATCGCCATGGTGTTCATGTCCACTTCGCGCTGGGGCTCTCTCCATAGTAGAAGTAGCATTTGTGCTGTTGGCGTTCGCGCCAGTACTGTGGGGCTGAGCGAGCGACGATTGAGCGGCATGGAGCGCCGACGAGACCACGAGCCACGGCGTGGGCTCTTCGCCAGCTGGTGGCGGCGCGTCGCTGGTGCGCTGGCGCTTCATCGTGCTGCTGCTGCTGTTGTTGCTGTTGTCGTGGCCGTCATGCTCGCGCTCGAGACGCGAGCGTCTCGTCATTTCTTCGTCCTTCACTTTTGGTGCTTTTTGAAATGCATGCAAATCAAATCAACATCATCTTGGGCTGAATCGGCAGACACACACGTTTTTGATCAGGATTTGTATGTTTAATGCACACCTGTCAAAGACAATAGAAGCAACAGGGTTACACGGAAGCGTAACCCATCGTTCGTTTATCCGGCTGTCATCTGAAAGTACCATCGCGCCGTTTTTCAAAATCACAAGTCAACGTGGGCAAAGAGGCGATGGCATCGAGTCGACGAGCGCGAGCGTCCGAGCAGCAGCAGCAGCAGCGTGGTGAGAGGCACACGAGCAGCAGAAGAAGCCCGTCCGTGAAGCCGACCGCCACCGCCGCTGCCACTGAGGCTTCACGGGAGTTGCGGCAGGCGCCGCCGTCTGTCGAAGCCAGCACCGCTCTTCCAGACCTCTCGGACCTCGTTGGTGATGAACCAGAAGGGGGCGGAGGCACGCAGCCAGTGGCCGATGCTGCTGTTGGTACTGCTTTTGCTACTACCGGTGCTGGTGCTGGTGTTGATGGCGGCGCCGTTGGAAATATTAGACGCATATATGCCGCTGGGAACAGTGGAGGCAGACGACCCGCGATTAGCCGCTCGCCCGCATTTTATCACTCGCCTCCTACTCCGAACCTGCGCGAGCATTTCCCCACGCGCTTCAGCTCGTGGGATGAGTTCGACGCATTTCTGACGGAGCTCTGCGCCGCGACGTTCCAGGTCTTCCGCAAGCGTAGCTCCCTGACGATCGTCGCGCACAACAAAAACCTCGTGAAGAATCACTTCCCGGAAGAGTTCGAGTACTACTCGAAATGGTACCAGTGCACACACGGCGTGCCGCGGAGATCGCGCGGTGACGGCTCGCGAGCGCACTTGGCCACACGCGACACGGGCTGCTTGGCGACGATCCATGCAACGGTCCTGTTCGACCGCCAAGTTCGGCTCTACTTCATTCGCGTGCGGGTCTCGGGTTCGCACAACCACCCGGTCGGCAAGGAGCAGTACTTTGGGTACACGGAGAACCGACGGATCACGGACCCAGCGCTGCTGCACGTCATTGAGACGATGACTGCGCGTGGAGAGCCTCCCAGAGCGATCCTACCACAGATTGCTGCCATTGTGAACGAGAGGACAGGGGAGGAGTGCATTTACTCGCTCAAAGATATTCGAAACGAAATCTACCGCGTGAACAACGGGAAGCAGGGGGCGAATCGCGAAGTCCAAGAGGGGGAAGAGGATGTGGAGGCTGAGGCTGAGGATCCAAGCTCCGGGGCGAGCTCGGATTCCGAAGAAGCCACTGACACTGGCAACCGAAACAAGAGACGGAGAGTAGGCGACGCGATCCCCACGAACGCCGGCGATAGTGTTACAGCTCCTTTGGCGGCGGAGTTGTTCGTCTCCCAGCGGAAGGCAAAAGTGAAGCTTTCTCGACTGCTGGTGCTCGTGGACTCGTCCTATTGCTACGAGTATATCCACAAAGAGGTGGGAGATTCTTTGTGACCCCTACCACGTACTAGTCTGAATTGCTTACCTGATCGTTTCTCGTGTTCGTGTTTCCATCGTGATTAGATTGCGCAACTGGACATCGCTACACTGGAGCTGCTCCCGGGAACTATCTCGGGGTTCAAGTACGATGTCACTCAGCTGTCTCCATCCGATAAGCCAGACGACCTGGACTTTGTCTTGCCTCTATACGTGACCAATGGCTGCGTGGACGGGATCATCGAATACTGCCAGTATCGGGGACTGCATCCACAATACGTCGGCGTGAAGATCGCGGTGCAAAAGCCGAGTCTTTCGTTTTCGTCGTGCGAAACGCGGGTCGTGACGCTGAGTTCCCGCCAGCTGCTGATTATCAAGCG
>JAADVK010000688.1:0-18497 GCA_023334975.1 Globisporangium sylvaticum | reverse complement strand
TTGAGTCGAGCAATGCTCTCACTGACTCCGCTTTGTGTCCTCGCTACTATTACATAGTAAGCTATTTGTGTGTGAACGGATGGGCTGTCAATTCTCTAAGCTGGTTAATGTCTGCAAATTATCTCTTTAAATTAATCAAAGCACTACATTTCTTTTTCTGACAAGTGCAAATGAAAAATCCAATGCATGCTGAAACCAAGTCAAAAGGATTTTTCTTTTGCCATAATTATGGCGTGCAAATGGGTTTTCCATTGCATAATTAAACCAAGTCAAAAAGGATTTTTCTTTTGCTCTAATCAAATCACGGTCGATTTCCCATTTTTAGTAAACAGTTTTCCGTGAAAAACGACAAGTTGTGTGCCTTACACCATTTACAGGTAAAATATGGAGCACGGATGTTAGCCATAAACAGGAGCATCCGACCAGCCCCCTAAATAGCCACAACTTGGGACCATTATAGCCACAACTCTGTCCTACTTAGGACCTTTGTTCAAACTTTATTTAGTGAAGTGCGATCTGTGACGTGGTATGATCAAAATCCCCGAAACGGCGCGACTCTTCGAGCGCTAAACTCCTCTTGTAAAATTAGAAGTAATATTTCTTCAACTCCCAATTGCGTGGATGTTGCATAGACAGGCGCTGAACCGGTTTTTGATCTGTATGTCGATATTTAGAGTTTCTCTGTCAGAAACGGACATCTTGAAACTAACAGCAAGAGTCCATCGATTGTCCATGACTGATCGAGAAAAAACACTGCATCTGTTGAGAATTGAGTCTCGGAATACCGAAAGACAAAGACTTGCGTTTGTAAGCTGAGCTTTGAGCTTTATGCCAGCGCCAAGTATCTCCGGAGTTCGGCGCTTCGTCGGTGTCTTCGTGCTCGATATCTGCTACTCAGAACTGTCAGTGTTTCGAATTTGCCAGCGCGTTTATCAACGAATCGATGGTCCTGCGCTGAGGGCGGCGTGATTGGGCAGACCCCCCTCCCCCGAACATCTTCGCTTCGAATTATCCTGTCGTAAAGGCACGAAGCACACTTGGAAAATGTGTGGCGATAGATTTCCCACCAATACTCATTGGGGAGATCTCCATTTAGGAGTTAGCAAGAACAAATGTATGGCAAGTTGGAGGCTCTTTGCAACCACAGACTGTAGCAACCATCTGTACCAAGCGCAAGTGGCGCAAAATTGCCCACAAGATTTCCGTTAGACACGAACGTTCGTTTGTTCCACCTCTAATTATTGGGGCCACGATGTGAGCAACCCCTTCCCTGTGAGCGATCTGTCTGATCCTCGTTTGCTGTCATTCTGAGTCGCGTTCTTGCCTGACTTTTACTCAGTGCTAAGGGCTATTCAGACACATTGCGTGCGACTTGGGCTTCAACACTGTCCACCACTACCTTCTCGTTTCCCTCGTGAATAAGATTTCACTTCAAGTGGCAGAATTCTTGTATACGGGGTAGCAAGATCGAATTTGGTCCAACAATTTGGAATAGCGAGTGGAATTCTCATCTGACTCCAATTCATCGAAAATATACCCTCCTTCCAGGGCATATTCTATAATCCATGCCGCTCTTGGATGTATAATATAGTGTCTAGGATAAACATATATATAATATTCATGACTCAGGAGTGTTCCCTCCACACAACTGTATCGCCATGTGTTTTCCCAGGAACAGCCAGAAAGATAGCAACGACCTGGGTAGAATGCACGATCTAACATTCGAGGGTAGATAGTTTGGTTGTATCCATGCACATCCAAGCTCAGGTCTTTGAGAACAGTACTAAGTATTCAGGTATAAAACATCTTCATGAAGTGGTGGCGTGCTTCACTTCGGTGCACGCTGCACTTTGATTGCTGGGCAGCTGGAAGAGTAACGCCATCGCTCGCTCGTTCCCAGTTCGGATTACTGCGAACTTCCATAGCACTGACTGTACTGTACTGTACGCGTCCACATTTCAGTGCGGATCCCAAACTCGCGCTCACTCACTGTCACACTCGATCAGCCAATCGCGTGTCCTAAGACGTAAGCTCCTGGCGTGAGAGGATCACGCCACTTATTGCCAGTCTTTGTAATCTCGCACACAAGCCGCCGTGGATCACCATCATGGGCCGTGGTGGTCCACTCACATGTTTGTACAGTAAGTTGAACAGGTGCGCTGCCTGTCCAGTATCTATTTATCTGGAGGGAGGGGTCCATCCCACGCACGTCGGAGTACGATTACAGCGAAA
The DNA here is from genome assembly GCA_023334975.1 of Globisporangium sylvaticum. Taxonomy (NCBI): domain Eukaryota; phylum Oomycota; class Peronosporomycetes; order Pythiales; family Pythiaceae; genus Globisporangium; species Globisporangium sylvaticum. Next base: position 16,265 of record JAADVK010000688.1, on the reverse strand, counting down.
AGAAGGGTCTCAGTCGAGCTGAGTTGAGGTGCCCCGTGCGTGAGTGACCAGCGCAATGAGCTCCTCATTCCTCAATTCACCAGCCAGCAAACAGCTAGGAGCGTTCACACCACCAGCCTTCAGAAAACCCACATTTGCCATGGCTTCGCCTCTGTCCGTGCACGAGTTCCTGTGGGAGGTTCCGGTTCCTGCGCAGAGCTCGGCAACATCCGCTGAGCCTCAGTACTCGCTTTGTCCCACCAGTGGTACCAACTGCAGAGCAACACTCGAAGACTCGCCTCTTAACACGGACCACCGCCAGAAGACCAGCGATTGCGCGAGACCGTACGAGTGCCCCGTCGAGGCTTGCGGCAAGCGCTTCAGCACCTCCGGCAACTTCACGCGCCACAAGCGACTGCACACGCTGGAGAAGTTCGCATGTCCCGCCGCCAACTGCAGCCGAGAGTACAAGAGCGTTGAGCGACTGGAGAAGCACATGAGAGTGCACATGGGAAGAAATGCGTACCCTTGCACTGTGACAGGCTGCTCGAAGGCGTTCAGTACCTCGGGGAACCTTGGGCGGCATCTTCGACTCCACCACTCTGCTGGGAGCACCGGATCGGGCAACCAGGACCGAAGAGCTACCAAATCGACTACGAGGAGCTCCAGGACCCAGTCAAGAACTACAACTACGTCGTCTCGGCCGTATTTACGTGCCAATCGAGCTCCTGGGTTCAGTGAAGATGCCACGTTCGCTCCCTTCATGACACCGCCAAGCTGTCCGCTGTCACCTGAAGAAGTGCTTGACTTTCTGATCTGCCTATTCGTCGACGATTCATCGTCCGATTCGTCCATGGAGGACTCGAAAGCGACGTCCAATGCGGTGGAGACGGATTTCAACGGATATGACTTCGCGCTGTCGTTCTAAAGCTGTTGCCAGTGCTAGTCTGGCCAACGTTCGATGACGTTAACAGTACATCTGGGTTTTCAATATGCAAAGGTAGTCGATGCTGCTGTCATAGCGTGCGAGCAAACAGAGAGCGGGTCGAACAAAGCGACATCGGAATCGCTTGTTGGTGAGGTGCAAGTAGTGGACAGAGTGCGTATAATAACAGTAATATAGTGACGTCTGACATCGTGTTCCTCGTATTATAAAAGTCTAGTGCCCTTTAATTAGGCTATCGTTTTTGTCCAAATTGGAGCTCCACGTCTGGAGTCTGAAGTTCCTTCATTGCTTACCTCGAAGACCAAATTCCGGCGGACTCCTTCGAGATCAAGTGTCGAGGCTGCAAATGAGAGGCAAGTCCCGAAGCCTTCTCCATCCATCTATCATTTATACTGTTGCTGATTATACAACGCAATACCTGCACGCTTGAGCTCACTTGAGCAGATGTGGCGCAGCGTGTGATCAATTTCCGCATTTGAATACGCCTGCTTCTGCAGGGTCGTGTCAGATCGACACTCGAGCCGGTACATACTGCAAATGTTGAAGGTTGATACGACGAGCACCAGCTGGTCACTTTGTAAACATGACTGACCATTTTTGTTCATTTTTGTGAGACGTTTCCATAATAAACGAGATCTACAGTACAAGTTCCAGCATGGTGAAAATAATGATGTGCTGCTGCGATTACGAGCATGCAGAACTAAACAAAAACATCATACTCTGTAAAGTACACGGAGGTTCCGACCTTCTACAGTTACACTGGTAGTGTCCTAAGAGATCAGAAAATCGCTGCGTAGACCACTCAGTTTGTTAGCGACGCGCCACTCCTTCTCGTGGATGCCTGCGATAATACACGCTCTGTACAGTTGTTCGCTGCGAGGAAAATCTGTGTTATAAATAATAGACTTTACCGAATTAAGGCAAATGAATAGCGCTACGAGTGCGACGTAGAGTAACAACCTGGTTCTCCTTGTTCCAATTTGACTTTCGGAGTCGTCTGTCTGGCTTTGCAAAATTCTTCAGTCCCCCCCCGATATTTCCTAATGTTCTCTGTCTGAACATTTCACATGTCCTACGGATCAAAAGACACCGCCCGTTTGACGAATCGTAAGCGCTCTGGATTTTCCATAGATTTCTCAAGATCGTGTTTGTTAGTGTCTCGCTGGTCCATGAATAACACTTTGTAGAGATGCTGTTGTTTCTTCTTGGATTTGGGCTTCGCTTCGTCGACCTATCACGAATCGGGGATTCAGTATCCCAGTTAAGATGTCCTCCATTGATCTGGTTGCTGTATGGGATCCCGCGAGCATAGCGACTGGACAGCTAACCATTCAAACAGGTCATTGAGTTTCGTGCCTCTTCACTGGATGCGATGGAGTCCATGTGCCGAGAAGGGAAGTAGCGGTTGCGGCGTGAGGCGTTCGCGGGCATCTATCGGTTGAGATCACACACTTCACCTCTGAAATAAAATGTCCACCATGGCCCGTAATACGAACCGCTTTTGGATATCTGGCCCCGTATGCTTTGAGCGCAAGTACATCCAATGGGATCTTCGCTAATGATTATGAAAGTGTGAGCAGCTCCTGCAAAATCTATCGGACCCACTGAATGTTCTTTCTCGACTGACAGTATTGACAAAGTAAAAACATCCGGTTATAACGACCGAGTTCGGATGCGCAGCTGGATGGGCTGCCAGCTGATTTTCCGTGTTTCCCTCGAAAAGGAGAACCTTTACTCTTATTATCGAAGGATAACCAACTCCTCTGAAAAATAGGACATTGGGTCAAAGAGCTACAAACCATCGTGCCAAAGATAATAACCTGCAACTGGTGCCATATAGTGGGCAGAGGTTCTGAGATTGCTGTTGCCCTCGGGTCACTGTTCAGATTTACGAAGGTAGACACGGTGAGGCTCGTAAACGAGGGTACGCTTGTCTGATTCTGGAGTTGTATACTGATAGTAATGAGACTGTCCTTCTTAAGCCATCTGGGGTACCCAACCCTGTTACTGCTCGCTGCAGGGTTGTGACGGGCAATTCAATTCAGTGCGGATCCACTCAAGCTTACTCAAACAGCCGATCCCGATCATCATCTTCAAACGGCTCTGTATCATACTTTATGAGTGCGCAGTCTCCGTAGTCTCGCGAGAGCCGCTGTGGTGCCACCCACCAGGACAACAGGAAACCGAACAGGTGCGCTGTCTGTCTGTCCAGTTACAGTGTCGCGAGTCCATCACCTCGGTGGGTGTATCGAGAGGCGTCTCAATTGAGTTAGGTACTGTGTGTGACTAGCGCTGCTCATTCCTCAATTGACCAGCGCACTGATACTCACACGCTCCTACGCACAATCAGTCTTCAGCAATGTCTCCGTCTCAGTCCGTGCACGCGTTCCTGCGTGAGATTCCAATTCCGACGCAGAGCCCAGCAACCTCCGCTGAGCCTCAACGCTCTCTTCATACCGCCAGCTCCATAGCAACGCTTGAAGACTCGCCCCTTGAATGCCACCACCGCCAGAAGACCAGCGATCCCACAAGACCGTACGAGTGCCCCGTCGAGGCTTGCGGCAAGCGCTTCAGCACCTCCGGCAACTTCACGCGCCACAAGCGACTGCACACGCTGGAGAAGTTCGCATGTCCCGCCGTCAACTGCAGCCGAGAGTACAAGAGCGTTGAGCGACTGGAGAAGCACATGAGAGTGCACATGGGAAGAAATGCGTACCCTTGCACTGTGACAGGCTGCTCGAAGACGTTCAGTACCTCGGGGAACCTTGGGCGGCATGTCCGGTTTCATCACGCCAATAGCAGCACCGGGTCGGGCATCCGAACTCGAAGAGCTACCAAGTCAGGCGCAAGGAACAGAACGCGGGCAATGGCGGATGGAGCGCATCAGAGTTCTTTGCGAGGCAGTGAAGCTCCTGGCTCGAATGCAGATGCCGCGTTCGCACCATTCGTGTCGCCACCAAGCGAGTCGCTATCCCCGGAAGAAGTGCTCGATTTTCTGACTTGCTTGTTCGTCGACGGTTCGTCACCCGATTTCCCAGTTGGAGACCCGAAAGTGATGTACAATTCGATGGAAGCGCTTTTGAACGGACATGAATTTGCTCTCTTATTTTAAGGCCAATAGACAGTGCAGTGGACAGTGCCTGGAGTTGGCTCAGCAACTACTGTATATGAGCGTTTCTTGTTTGTTTGCATGCTATCATGACTTTCTGCTGATGCAAAGCTCCTCTGATTGCAATCGATTTATTGATTATGGCTCACAGCGGTGACCATAAACTCCATTGGCCACAAACTACTGTATTGCGTTTTGGAGAGGAACGTGATGTCAGGCAGCAGTGGCACAAGTATCAGAACTCCGCGCTACAGTTGGTAAAGCTATACGAATGCCGAAGCTTTGAAGATGTTGCTAGCCTCAACGCCGGAACCAGAGCAACTCCCAAGTATTTGCTCATGCACAAATAGAGGGGAAAGCATTTTGACTTTGGGTTCGGAAAAGTCTGGCTGGCGCTCACGCACACAACAGCTCAACTAGGACCCTTCGCAATAGATCGCCGAGGCAATGAACTGGTGCCATTGGCACCTGCCATATCACCTGTTCGTTTTCCGTTGAGCTCACGCTGGGCCACATACCCGAGGATACGAAGACTCACAAGCACGATGCTGTGTCGTTTGAAGATAATGATAGCGATCGGCTGGTTGGGTACGTAAACGTAAGCTTGAATGGATTCGCGCTCAGTTGCACGTCACAATCCAGCGAGCTGCAGCATGGTACATACAGTACGGCACCCCAGATGGCTCACCCAGGTGGTGCAGCAAGTCGATGTTAATTTTTTAGAAGCCGCTCGGGTATTTATTTTCAGTTATAAGAGCGTTCCCAAGGTTCTTACTCTCGAGGGAACCTGAAAATCAACTGGTATTAAATCCTGGACTGGCTGTCAGAACCGGATCTAACCGAGATGGATACAGTGCTGTTTAGCCTTTTTAGCACTCGATTTTTGCTGACAGTCGAATTTCAACAAGAGACCGAACATTCAGCAGATCAGACGGATCGGACCGAAAGCACTTTGGATTGGCGAGCAATAACAGAACCCCTTGAGCGGTGGAGGTGTCTTACGGTGATCTGGTGGATATTGAATTGCAAGGGGGTCTCTACAGAAGCTTGCTTGCGGAAGCCTCGGGGTCGCAACATCTACTAATTGCGTACCGTACTTCTCGACACATATGCCCACCCATCCCATGAGTGAGTACGAAATCTAACAAATTGTAACGTTGGGAAGCGACCAAAGATAAAAGAGCAAGGTGCTCGTCGGTATTCCTAAGTCGCAAGTTGTGTGACATCCCACAGAGCAGCCAACACAATCGAGGAGGGTATCTAGGTTGAGCTTAACTAGAATGAACTCGGCCAACCACCAACCAGGCACGAAATATGCCCCAAATAATGCCAGTATTTGTGGTAGCATAGGAATCAAAATAACAGCACAAATACCCGTAGGACACCCGTTCAACCAAAGTTTCAGAGTTTCTCCCTCCCATTTGTGGGTCATCTCGAATCGTCTCAGACAGAGATACTTGAAATCTCGAGGATCGTTCGTACTCATTTTCATACAAACACATATTCCATGTACAGTAGGCAAGGCATCGAGAAGTATGGCTCGTCTGGAGCTGGACTTTGCAAGCATCTGTTGATTTCACCTCCGAAATAGATTCTGCGCAGGAACCCCACTCGGCACGAATGATCTGCCTCTCATTTGGGCTTCGAAGCGAGTAGTTAATTCCATTGCGGGTTTTGTCTGATCCGCTGGATGTCCACTCGCTCTTAATCTTGTATTTTCTTCTGTGATATGAGCTACTACCCAGACCGAAAAATCAAACAAGCTAAGGGTTCCACATGTGTACACTGCATCTCCTATATCCGTCGTAGATCGAAGTAGATACTTGGACCATGCTTTACTCGGAGGTGCTCTTATAACCTGGAGAACCCCGGAGGAGCTCTATACTTCATGACTACCGTGTGGACATGTACCACTGCTAAACTTTACTAAGTGGGGACTCGCATAGTAAGACGAGCGTAGTGCTAAAAGCAGCATCATACTTCTGATGGATAGTCGTAAGAGATTTTGAGCTTTTACTACCGTGCGTAGGCTTTGAAGTGTTCAATTTTAATGCAGTCGACGGTACATTATGTACTTTGGTTTCGCTGTTTCGCGGCGAGCCATGTTAAGAGTTACAGCTCGCTATGATACTGAAGTGTGTGTGTGTGTGTGTGGATCCATTCAAGTTTTCTCAGTCGCGCGGTCTCTACTTACAAGTACAGACAGAACGTAGTGTTGTATTGAAGATTGTGAGGTGGCATAATCTTCAAATGTCACTATATGATGCTTGCATGTTCGTAGTCTTCGTAATCCTAAGAGAGCCCGTGGCGCCGCGCTGTGCATCCCACAGTATTCCCTGCAGACAGATGCCTTGTCCGATTACTATATCAGGCATCCATTACCACGCGGGCGTACATCGAGAGGGGTCCCAGCGGAGCCTACTGTGTCTGTGTGACCAGCGCTGCTCATTCTGCAATTGACCAACCCAGACTCACACATCCAGCACCAGTAACAACTTCGCAATGCCTTGGCCTCAGTCCGTGCACGAGTTCCTAAGGATTGATCCAACTCCGTCGCAAAGCCTAGCGGCCTCCTCCAAGCCTCACCGACCAGGTCGCGGCGCCAACCGGAGTGTGAAGACGGAAGGCGGGCACCAGAAGTCGCGCGTGGGTGCGAAAATCTACGAATGCCCCTTCGAGTCCTGTGGCAAGCGCTTCAGCACCTCGGGTAACTTCAATCGTCACAAGCGGCTCCACGCGCTCGAGAAGTTCGCTTGCCCCGCCTTGGACTGCAGTCGAGAGTACAAGAGCGTCGAACGACTTGAGAAGCACATGAGAGTGCACAAGGGCCGAAACGCCTACCCTTGCACTGTTCCTGGCTGCACGAAAGCGTTCAGTACCTCTGGGAACCTGGGGCGGCACTTTCGGGTACACCATGTTAATGGTAGCACCAGGTCATCACACGACGCGAGCCGAGGAGCTCTTCAGTCCATCTTGACGAGCTCCACACCTCAGGTGGCGACGACGAGTGTGCCACGGAGCCCTTTACAGACCGCTGATTCAGTTGGAGATGCCGTGTTCACGCCTTTCCTGACGCCGCCAAGCGATCCGTTGTCACTGGAAGAAGTGCTCGACTTTCTCGTCTGTTTGTTCGTCAACTCGTCGTCGTCGTCAGAGGATTAGCCAGTTTCCGTGGAGACGCTTTTCAGCGGACACGACTTGGCAATGCCCTTCAAAAAGCGTCAAGTTCCGAAGACTTCTTTGTGTGTGTGTGTGCACTTGAGTTCATGTTTTCTTTTTTGTAAATGTCGATTGGAGGTCCTCGAACGGTACACCATAATAAATCTCAACCACCCGCGTGAGATCTGTCGTATGTATTCAGCACAATATCGAGTTCATACAAGGCTAAATAGCGAGTGAAGTTGTCGATCTTGAACCCCTACGATTTCGTTTGTGAACTACACTATGAATACAATAGCTGCTGATTGCGCGCACACTGTAGTTGTGCAAGTTGAATTGCGGAGAACAGTCAACCGGAACTGCCTGCTGCTCATCGCTCAACATTCCAGGCACCTCTGGTCAGCGGACCTGTCTGCGAGACGACCTCGCTTGCAGCCAAAAGTGAACAGGCGACAGTGCTGAGGCAGTCAGGTGTTCTTCGAGAGTGGCGGACCTCAACCCTACGTTGTTCATATACACTCTACGACCGGACGGCGTCGCATTGTACAATGTTGCCAGCCAAGGCGTCGTGGTAATATTAGTCGCAGTGTTGAAGATAGATAGAGTCGATGAACAGAACCAACTGTTCTCTTGTAAACAAGATCATTTGTTTTCTTCGGGTGGGACGATTCTAGAACCTGCAAATCGGCTTTGTTGTGAAGAACCTGTTGCTCAAGTCTGTCTTAAGACAGTCGAAGCGAAACTGCGACCTGGAGCCTCGAGCCTTTATCTACTTTTCGTCCTTCTCGGGACGGATTGAGTTCCGTCAATAGCATGTTAGTATTGATCATGGACTCTGGTGAGAGAAAATAACGTCCCAGTCCTCTACGATCATTTCGTGCAGTTGTACGCAGGCGAATGCCCGTTTGTAAGTCGCCAAGGAACATTAACTCTGCGCCACTACAGATACTGCCGCTACCACAACCTGGACGTTAACATCTGGGAATGAAAGTCGAGAGAGAGAAAGCCGTGAGGGGGAGGTGTCCCGATCTCTACACGGCCGTCTTCAGCTACTTGGGTGCCTCAAGGGACGGCAAATCCAAAAGACATTGCACCATACTATACCGACAGAGCAGAGCGTACGCAGCTTCACTAGCGTAGCCATGTCGCTCGTTGCCGTCAACTATCTTAGTAGGTGCGAGCAACTCCCAATGAAGCGAAGTCTGAGAAGGGCCTCTGGTGTAATGATGCTCTCGAGGCTGAGCAACACGATAAGTGTGCGTTTGCGCAAGTGCAGTGCTGCTCACTCTTCAATCTACCAACTACCACGTTGATGCACGTTGGTATCCATCCACCCAGCTTTCAGCAAGCAAATTCGCCCATGGCGTCGCCTCTGCCCACACACAAACTCCCGTCGGCGACTCGAGGTTCGTCCAATGTACCGTCAGCTTATCCTGGCGAGCCACATTGGTGTCTTCACACCAACTGGAACGCGAGCTTCACAAGCTTGAGTTCGTTTCAAGGGCGAGATCTCCAGACTCGCGCAAAATGAAAAACCGTACAGGAGCTCCGTCGCGTCCTGTGGTAAGCGCTTCAGTGTCTCTGTCTATTTCGCTCGTCGTAAGCGACCCATGACGCCTACAAGTTCTGACGCCATGTCTCCAACTGGAAGCGGGAGTTCAAGAGCGCCGAGAGGCTCGAGAACCGCACAAGAACGCACGTGAAGTGAAGCACGTACCATTTTCCAGCATCTGGCTGCTTAAAGATGCTACGCAACTCTGGGAACTTAAGGTGGGACCTCCAGACCTGTCATGCTAACGACAGTACCACCTCGTCGCGCTGTCAGGTCGAGACTCGTCCACACCAGCCACAGTCGAATGTACTTCGCAAGTGACGAAGGCGACGCTAGAAAGCTCTAGGAGTATTATTTGGGTTTGTTGTTAATAAGAGAGGATTCAGGCCAACCGATCTGCCTAACGAATGGAGTAGACAGATCTACCAAGCGGCGTCAGGATCTGGTGACCACCTCATTCGAACAAAAAAAATGGCAAAACTTTAGTTTGCCCGTTTATGTCGAGACCCTGAAGCCCTGAAGCGCGAGCTGAGGAGGCGTTATGGAGTTGTGTGCTACTGTATATTTTGAAGGTGAACCCGTAGGTCGACATGAACTGGGTCCCTTGTCCTTCGAAGTAAGCAAGATCGTGTCCTTCCTATGGCGTGAGGGATACTACAGCGCCACCAAAACGTGCTACAGTAACGTAAGCAGGGTCGTTTCTCTACCGTGTTGGTGTTTCTGAAAACCCGAGGACTATAGTTTTTACACCACCTATGCGAAAAATTAAGACTAATAGTATGTATGCACTTATTTATGTGCTATTTCCTTCGACTCATAGAATAGCAACCTTTCCTAGCACACAGTATTTCGTTCCGAGCTCACCTAGCGCAGGCAATTTGTGTGAACGCGGAGGTGCCTCACGAAAATGCATATACTACTACTGCGAAGTACTGAATTAGTTGGCACGCGTTGGGCCAGCGGCGCCACCCAATCCCCCTCAACTACTATGAAGTTCAACAGGCACGATGTCGACGAAGAAGACGTCCATCGCCTTGTCCAAACACTGAGGCGGGTCCCTGGCGCATGGGTGTACGCGAGTCTGAGCAGCGCCGCGAAGCGTAAAATGTGAATGCAAGAGTGGCGCTGCTCATTCCTCAATTCACCAACTCTCTGACACCCAGACCTTGGCAGTCACATCCGCGATGGCGTCACCCCAGTCCACGTGTGAATGGCTCTTCAATGCCCCAGCTTCGCCAGCGACACCAGCATCACCTACTGTCTCTGGCGCGCCACAACGGGGTCTTCGCACTAACTGGAGCACGCAGGTCGCGAGCTTGGAGTCGCTCCGAGCGAAAGCTCTCGTAGGTGAGAGGTTGTACAAGTGCTCCATCGAGTCCTGCGGTGAGCTCTTCAGCAACTCGAGCAACTTCAGTCGCCACAAGCGCTTCCATCAAGTCGGCAGGCTCCGATGCCTGTCGCCAACTGCAGCAAGCTGTTTAGGAGTGCCGAGAGGCTTGACACCCACCTTCGAGCGCACGTGACCAGAAGCGCGTACCCATGCGGCGTGACCGGTTGTACGAAGACGTTCAGCACCTCTGGGAACCTGGGGCGGCATTTCCGGACCCGTCATCTCAACGGGAACACCACGCCATCGAGTCACGGTGGCCCAAGGCAATCGAAGGTTGCGAGTGCGCCTCAGCCGTCCACGCGAGCTGGCGAAGCTCTTCCTGGCGCTGACTTGAATGAAGATTTCGCGTTCGCACCTTATGAGACGCCACCAAGAGATCCGCTTTTGCCTGAGGAGGTGCTCGACTTCCTCAACTGCTTGTTTGTCGATTCGCCCTCCAAATCGTTAACCGAAGACGCGAAAGCTTCCAAGTCACCCAATGCTATCGTATAGGCAGAGGCAGATCTTCGCTGAGGTTCACAGAATTTAGTGTGCTTTTGTGTGTGCAAGCCATTTTAGGTTTTAGTATTGTCCACTCTAAAAGCCAAGCTTATTTCCATTTTTGCGCTGAAATTAGTCTAAATAGAATGGGTCGAACTGGTCATTAAGTAGTACGCATGTAATACAGCAATACCCTTTTGTTCTGGGAACCACTCGACTTTGAAATTGATGATGATATTCTACCTGCCTATACATCCACTTGCTGCTGGTATCGTGGAAAAAGTACTCTAAACTCACGCCGTTTTTTTGTTTCTCTGAGTCGAGCGTGTTTAACAGTAAATGCGAGAGATCCTCGGACAGACTGTCAGCACAGTAGCTGTTGAAACAGCGCAGTGCTCATTTGAGTGGTCACGCATGGAACTTCAATCGCGGAACCTTCCGGACGCAGCTACTGTAACGTGAAAAAGGGAATCAATTGGTGCACGCTTAGCGATACAAATATTGGGGAGGGGCATGGAGTCGCCTCGCACATCTCCCACCAACAATGTTGAGGATACCAGGAGCTTAGATAAGGACGCTGTACTCAGGTTCGAAGACGCTCGTTCTCAAATGCCACGGCAAGTTTGAAGTGACAGGACCCGGACGATCACACATAGCCAGCAAAAGTGGATCAACATGAAAAATCCATCTATTTTATTAGATAACACGCACAAACAAACCAAGGACCTCCCTCTCTCGTACTTGTAGACCAAACAATCGCGATGGAACTATGCATTTGGAGGAGACAATCCATACTCTTAGAAGAGGAACGAGGCGACACCCACGACACCAGCGATCGCGGCCGCGAGCACCTTGCTGTTGATCGACGCGGCGGCGCCGCTCGTGGTCGGCGTTGGGGTGCTGACCAAGCCCGCAGAGGCACTGCTGCCACTGGCGGCGGCCTTGGCGGCGTCCTTCACCTCGTGGCACTTGTCGTGGAGCTCGGTGATCTCCCCCGTGAGGTTCTGCGCGCTGCCCTTGTACGTGATGAGGCACGTGAGCGGAGCCGAGTGCATCACCGTGTGCATCGGCGCGAGGCACGCGGACGAGTTGCAGAACGCGAAGAAGTCGGACGCCGAGAGCTTGTTCGCGTCGAAGATCGACGTGAACTCAAAAGTCTTGCCGGACACGCACGTGTCAAAGTACGTGACGTTCTCCACGACCGCGATGACGCTCGCGCCGACCGTGGCGTTGCATTCGCTGGCTGCCGTGACGACGGCGTCGTCGTGGTGCGAGCCCGAGCCGGACTCCTCGTGGCCCTCGTGGGCCGAGACCATGGAGGTGGACGTAGACGCGAGCACGGCCAGCGAGGCGACAGCGAGCGTGGTGGTGAACTTGACCATCTTGGTAGAGGAGGTTGGTGGGGTGGGTGGAGATAGGCGACTTGAGCTCTGGAAGGCGAATTGCGGAATGAAATCTGGGACTGAGTGGGGGGGACTCGACTGGTTCGGTGCAGGCCTGAGGCTAGAGGCTTGAGGGGAGACTCGCTGGCTTGGTTAAACGGGGTGAGTTGTGTGTGTTGTTTGTGAGCTGCTATTGTCGACTGTTATCAAGTTGATCGGCGGTATTGTTGACAGCACTGGAATCTTGAGTTGCATCGTGCTGTCCGGTTGTGGCTTCATGTTCAGCACACCTATCCCTTCTTGTAACGCTTGCGGCACAGTCTTGAACACGAATTACGCATTTTACAGAGGTTTCTTCATTTGCAATTGAGCATGCATTTTGTGCGACTGACGCTTTTCGAGTATTTAATATTCAGGTAAATAGATAATAAAAAGGTCAAAGCCACGACGGCTGCTGTAGTCGTGTTCCTGACTGCCATCTGGCTTCCTTTGCAATTGTTGACAAGCCCCAAGAAATACACTCCGTGCAATCAAATGGATCTGGTTGCAGACCTCCCCAAACGCCAAGGTCCACGAGAGGGCGAGGCCCTTGGCCTTCACATCACTTTACAGAGCAGCGCACAAACCAAAGCCAACGACAGCACAAACAATCCGAATGCCTGTCTACATATCTCCGTGACTTGCGTGCTTTCCCCGCGACGACAAGTCCGACAACCCGCAACATAATCTAAATGGCCACGCCGTCAAGCAAAATGGCTGACTGGTTGGAGCCATTTTGCCTGTGGTGGTGCCGTCCCTCAGGTCTTCGTTGAAGGTACTGTACCGTACAAAGTCGAATCAAATCAAGATCCTACTGCACTTGCCATGCTGCTTGCAGCAGTCGAGCGATCAGCTCGTCTGTGACGTACCTTGCTGCTCACTGACTGACTCAGGTTCATCAGGTTCATTAGATACGCTTGGTGAAACTGTACGTAAAAAGGTTGGGTGGGGATTGACCGTTGCAAATCCATACAACTATGGCACGGAACGTCCTCTACAGTACACCTTGGTCGGCTGCAACACTAGATGATTGTCACAACTGAGTAGTCTGCTGCGTGTCCTTGAGTTCTTGGAAGATGCATATCAATAGCTAGCTGCTCGTGGTTGGCGGCGACCTGGCGTTCGTCCTCTATGCGAGCACACCCTTGGTGCTCGGGATGCCGGCGGTGTCATCGTGTTTGACCGCAGCGCGCAGCGCGACGGCGAGCGCCTTGAAGGACGCCTCGGCGCGGTGGTGGTCGTTGCGGCCGCGCAGCACGTCCACGTGGAGCGTCAGGCGCGCGGCGCTCGCGAACGACTCGAAGAAGTGCGTGATCATCTCGCACGACAGCTCGCCGACCATCGGACGCACGAGCTCCAGGTTGATCTCGCTGTGCGCGCGGCTCGAGATGTCCACGATCGCGCGCGAGAGCGCCTCGTCGAGCGGCACGCACGCCTGGCCGAAGCGCGCGATGCCCTGGCGGTTGCCCAGCGCCTTGTCGAACGCCTCGCCGAGCGTCAGCGCGCAGTCCTCGGTCGTGTGGTGGTCGTCGATCCACGTGTCGCCCTTGCACGCGAGCTCAATGTCGAAGCGGCTGTGCTTGGCGAGCGCCGTGAGCATGTGGTCCAGGAAGCCGATGCCCGAGCTGATCTTGGACTTGCCCGTGCCGTCCAGGAAAATTTTCACGTCGATCGACGTCTCCTTGGTCACGCGCGAGATCTGCGCTTGACGGAGGCCCGAAGAAGCCGACAGCCCGCTGGTTGGTGCCGGCACGGCTACGGCAGTCACTGGCACGATGTCCAGGAGCTTCACGAGACCTGGGTCCAGGATCACCGACGCGCCGGAGTCCCGAAGCGCCTGCACCACTGGTGGCGGATTGAGCTCGATGACCCACTTGGCGTACACCTGCGGCGTGAGCACGCCGTACGCCTGGGTGCCCGCTCGCACGCCGGCGACAACGTCGTCCACCGTGTCGCCGACCATCGCGGCGTGCTGCGCGTCCACGCCGAGAGCCTTGAGCGCGAGCAGCACTGGCTCCGGGGACGGCTTTGGCGGACAGTCCTCCATGCAGATCTGCACCTTGAACAGATCCTTGAGGCTAATGGGAACAACAGCAAGCAAACGACACGTCGTGAGTCTCACCCAGCACTAGACAGTTAGCTGTAGCAATACAATGCACTCACTTACCCGTGGGCAATGAGGAACTTGTCGCAGTCCTTGCGCGGGCGACCCGTGACGACCGCCATGCCCTTTGGCAGGCGGCGGTGGAGCTCCTGGAGCAGTCCGCGCGGCGTGAGCAGCGTCTCGAGCTCGCAGAGCCCCGGCTTGCCGTCCACGCCCTGGTAGATGTCCTCAAAGACCTGCGTGGCCTGCTCGAGCGTCGGGAGCGAAGCGCCCGCCGGCAGCTTGCTCTGCACGAGGCGCAGCGTGAGCTGCCAGTCGTTGTTGGCGTTGCCCGCGAGCTTCTGCTGCTCGATGTCGTCGAGCGTGACCGCCGCGCCAAAGTGCTTGGCGGTCTCCACGATCGCGTTGCGGTACGAGAGCGACACCTCGGCCATCACGCCGTCCATGTCCAGCAACAGCGCCTGCAGCGGCACCGCAGGAGGGGTCGTCATGGTCGTCGCCATCTCTATTAGCGTAGCTCTGCGAGTCTTGGGCTTTCGCTGTCTGTGAGGACAAGTGAGGCGACTGCGACTGCGACTTTGACTTGTCTGTTGTGTTCTCGGTTTTCTCTGGTGGTGGAGGAGTGAGAGTGAGGGTCACTGCTTTTAACGCCTGATGATTGGCTGAGATGAAATAAATAGTGTTTTAAGCCAATGAGAGAGAGAGGCAGAGGACGATGCCTTCTCAAACATGGCCGCTTTCGTCACTGGTACAGGTGCAGGTACACTGGTACAGCAGTGTCTCCCCATTACGCACTCAAAGGTGATGGCTGAGCCTACACGACGGCGTCTTTGGCGTCGACCAGAGCTACTTCCGGTCGCTCTTCCTCCTTCGCGAGCTGGGTGAGATCGCGCTCCAGTCGTACCAGGCGTTCAAGATGAGCCGCCTCGTGCCGCGCGCCTGGCTCAACCAGCTCTACGTGGCGCTCACCGCAGGCAGCTGCTGGTCTACTCCGGTGCTGGAGTTTCTCTATCGCAAGCAGCATGCACGGCACGGACTGCGCATGTGTCTCTTTGTGGACGTCGTGCTGGACTTTGTGTCGACCGTCGGCATCCCGACGCTGCTCTCGATCCCGTACCTGAAAGGCTACGATCCGCACTCCCAGGACTTTAGTGAGGACTGCTGGAACAGCGACATCTGGTACATGAACATGGTGAACGAGTTCCAGCTGCTATTCATCCAGTCCTGGGCCGACTGCGTCCAACATTTCGCGTTTTCCGTGAGTCTGCTGCTCTGTCTGGACGACGTCAAGATCCTCGCATCAGGTGACGGAGATGCAGAGACCGACCCTAGCAGTGGAAGCCCCACACCTCCACCAACAGCAGCAGCGGAGGTGACGGCGAGAGCTTTAAGACCCCCGGTTCGTGTGTCAACCACCAGTTTCACGTTCACAACACGGTCCGGTAGTGGTTCAGGGTCATCGTCTTCATCCTGGTGCAGCCAACATAGACTGAGCACACTCGCGCACACCGTCGTGGTTCTCTGGGGGGTCATCGTCGCGACTCTGCACATAGAAGCCCAGCGCGATGGCGACCCAGTCGTCGGCTGCCGAGTGCTCGTGCATCCGTGGTATTCGCCCAAGACCGCGTGCTCCTTACTCCAGACCGACTGTTTAGACGTAAACAGTATGACTCCAGCTGGGGGGTGCTGCCTCCGAGATCGAAGGTTCCTGGGAAGCGATCGACGACGACATGCTGGTGCTGTTGACGATTAACAACTGCCCAGCGGTGCAGATGCCGTCCAGCATCCAGAAATTCTCCAGGCTGATGGGACTCAACCTCTTCAATGCGACCGTGGTCGAGTGGGGTGAGGAAGCTGCGCTGACGAAGGACCACCATCCAAACTTGAGGCATCTCTCAATGATCACAGTGAACCTGGCTCCTGTGACAATGTTAAAATTGTCAGAACCAAATGCTACTTTTTCGCCGCCTACCTCTCAGTTCCCTCCTGGACTCATAGCGCTCGACCACTCACGCACATGAACCTCAAGGGCACCAGCATCTCGCAGCTTCCGCAGTGGGTGAGGGAGAAATCGTTCCTGGACCGCGTGCGCGTGCGCGCAGGGGGCACGCCACTCTGCGCGAAT
>JAADVK010000687.1:0-18507 GCA_023334975.1 Globisporangium sylvaticum | reverse complement strand
GTACGGCGAACTGGTCTCTCCAAGCGGCGCGGTGGCCACAGCTCCGCCGAGCACTGCGAGCTCAGCTGCGTCCAGTGCATCGAACTTACCCTCAGCAAGCGGCAGCAACTCTGCAGTTGGTAGCAACACCAGCAGCTCCACTGCGCTTCCTCCAGCGGAAGCTGACAGCGCCAATACAAGCAGCAGTACGAAGCTGAAGAAGACGAGCTCCAAGTCGATCAGCGAAGCCGGAGGCGGCACCGCAGCAGCAACACCAGCAGCAACTGCAGGCAATAGCGGAGGCACTCGAGGCAAGCAGCGCCTCAAGCACCGGCTGCGCTACAACACCGTCGTGTACGGACTCGCGCACATCGCGCTCAAGAGCTCCGAGCAATAACGTGGATTCTGACCCTTGGTGCTGAAAAGATTGGAACTCATTCATGACTTTTGTGGTCTGCGGTAAGCGTTCAGTTCAGAATGCACCAACACTGCACCATAGTCTGTTTGATAGGCTATTTCGATAAAGTACGATTTGACTGATGCCATTTTGCCATCGTCACTCCAATATCCAGAAGCCAAAAGCCGATAATTCCTAAAGACGCGATGACCTCGCTGCAGGCGCGCTTGCTGGGCGGCGCGCTGCTGCTGCGCCTGGCGCTGCTCGTCTACGGGGAGCTCCAGGATCGCTTCATGAGCGTCAAGTACACGGACGTCGACTACGACGTCTACAGCGACGCGGCGCGCGAGGTGGCGGCGGGCAACTCGCCCTTCGACCGCACGACGTACCGCTACACGCCAGTGCTGTAAGTGCAATGGGCAATTGCGTGTAGTGTCCCCTGTGGTTTGCATTTGCGTACGGCCAACGCTGACTGCGTATGCATTGTGCTGCTGTGATAGCGCGTTCATGCTGCTGCCGAGCGTGTTTGTGCACGAAGCGTTCGGCAAACTGCTGTTTGTCGGCTGCGACCTGCTCGCTGGCCAGGTGCTCTTCCAGATCCTGCGACTGCGAGGACTGCCTGAGAGAAGTGAGTGAGGCTCAGTCTATCGAACCCTTGTATCTACAATAGCTCTGTTATTACCGTGCTCTGGACGTTATTACATAACTGCATTGCATATGTTGTGGCTGTGTCATGCGGTTTTCCATTCAGGTGCTGCTTTGTATTCGAGGTGAGTGTGTGCTTTACCAATTTTATTTGAGTCTGTTCATTAGAGTCTCATGTGATCGTGTTGTGTGTCTTGTGTGTGTAAAACAACACCAGCGTCTGGCTCTTTCACCCGTTCTCGATCAACATCTCGACGCGCGGCAACGCGGACTCGATCGTCGTACTGCTGGTGCTGCTCACGCTGCTCTTCCTCATGCGCAAGCAGCTCGTTCTCGCCGCGATCACGTGCGTCTTCTTACAGTTCTTCTTCTCTCTCTATCGTAACCTACCAGAGAAGAGTTGCTAACAGTATGTTTTCGCATTGGTGTGCATTCCAGATACGGAGCGGCGGTGCATTTCAAGATCTACCCGATCGTCTACGCGCTCGCATTCCTCGTGGTAAGTGGTGGTTTTTGAGCCTGAAGCATCCAAATTTCTTCATAAGCTGAACTTTGTGACACTGCACGTTGGCTCCTGTAGTTCCTCAACGGAGAGTACAACAAGGCGAATGCGAAATGGTCGTCGTCGTGCCAGTCGTCGTTCTGCTTTTGGGTGAAACTCGGCGCGCTCTTCAATCGCGACCGCGTGTTCTTTGGTCTCATCAGCGGCGGCTTCTTCCTCGCTCTCACAGCGGTGTTCTACAAAGTGTACGTGGTTAGCTGGCTGGCATTCATTCAGTCGTGAGCCCCTTGGCTTGTGTCATTATCCGACAGTGTATTGACCATTGTGTGGATTGCTGTTATGTTGTTGCAGCTACGGCTTCCAGTTCCTCTATGAGGCGTACCTCTATCACCTGACGAGGACCGACAATCGCCACAACTTCTCCGTCTACTTTTATGATTTGTACCTGAGGTGAGTGAGCTCTGTGTGGCATAGATACCTCTAATCGGCATTACCATCGATCTCATGTGAACACAACACATGGTGCTGTGTTATGATGATGACTTTACCCCCGCAGATACGGCACGCCCTCGGGCTTCGGCGTCGGGCTCCTCGCGTTTCTCCCGCAGCTCGCGTCGCTCGTGACCATTTCACTCGCGTACGGAGAAGACATTTCGTTTGCGCTCTTCGCGCTGACGATGGTGTTTGTCATCTTCAACAAGGTCTGCACAGCGCAGGTGAGTCCATGTGTTAGCTAGCTCTAATGAGCCTCAGCGGACTGGCTGAGCCTCTCGGTAATGCCAAATAGCTGACTGTGCTGCTCTGCTTGGTGATCTTGTGCAGTATTTCCTGTGGTACACGGCGTTCCTGCCGCTGATCTTCCCGATGACGAGCCTGCGCTTGCGCTGGAAAGGCGCGCTCATGATCGCGGCGTGGTTTGGCAGTGAGGTCAGTACTGAACAATCGCATAGCCAATATTGAACCGATTTGAGGCAACAAAATGCTAACTTGTTCTTGCTCTGTGTGGTTTGTGGTTTGTACGGAAACCTGCAGCTCCACTGGCTGTTCTGGGCGTTCCACCTGGAGATGAAGGGCGAGAACACGTTCTTCCCGCTCTGGCTCGCGGGACTCGCGTTCTTTGCGGTGAACATCGGCATTCTTGCGACGCTCATGCGGCACCACGCGTACTCGCCGCTGTTCTCGAGCGGGCAGATCGTGCAATTGGTCCCCAACAACAACAGCAGCAAAGCCAAAGAAGAATAGCGATAAATGCAAAGCTACTCAGGTTGCTGAGATTTCATTGATTGGTGACGGCTGCTTTCGTCTCCCAGCCATATAGACAGAAATTCTTTCTTATTCGGCATTGGCCTCTAGTCGGAGCTTGTGGCTGCGCACGACCTGGTCCGCAATCTCGTTCGCCTCGCGCACAGCGTTGTCGTAGCACTCCTTCTTGTCGTGGTTTGCGAGCCCGACGACCGCGACGTGGTGCGCTTCGTCAAAGCCGCACATCGCGAAGATCTTGCTGATGAACGGGTAAACAAAGTCTTCACCCGGTGGCGGCAGCTTACCTCCTGAAGACGAGATGATGATGATCGGCTTGCCAGTGAAGAACGGTCGCGATGGCCCCTCAGCGTCGGCGTTGCGGAACGTCAACCCCGGTTGCACGATGCAGTCGATGTACTGCTTGAGCACGTACGGGATGCTGAAATTCCACACGGGGACGGTCACGATCAGGAAATCCGCGCGCACGAGCTGCGCCGCAAGCTCCTGGATGGGCTTGAACGCCGCGATGTCGGCCTCGTCCTGGCTGTTGTTGCGCGCGCGCCAGACGCGCTGCATCGTGTCCTTGTCGAACTTGGGCAGCTTGTCGCTCCAGACGTCGAGCTCCTCGATCGCGAGCACGTCCTCGGGGTTCTCGGGCTTGCCGTCGTCGTCGGTCGGCGTGTTGTGGTGGCGGTGGTAGTGGTGCGTCAGGTGGTCCACCATCGCGATCGCCACGCGCGCCGTCACCGAGTCCGGCGTGATGCTCGCATTGATGTGAAGAATCGTCTGCTTCTGTTTGCATAGATATGCGAGCGATACATGAGCATTAGCTTCCGTCGGCAGGTGGGCAATATACATGGATGTTTAGCGATCCATGTGCACAGACGTACTTTGTCAGCGGTGTCTTGGCCAACTGCCATGTCGTCGTCAGTTGATGGGGTTGTTGCTTGTGTTCTTGGTGTCGAATTGGGGAATGAGGAGCAGCGAGTGCGAGCGATGGCGGTGGCGCCACGCGCCAGAGGTCGGCAGCGGCCTTTGTTGATATGGATCCTTCCAGCGCTTCTCGCCTGGAGTAGGAATGCGCGGCTCCACGCGAGATGCATCACGACCAGCTTCAACTTTGAAAAAAACTAATTTTTCGAATGGCAAAAAGACACGCACGAAAATCCTGAAATGGGATTTTGACATACAAATTGCAAGATAACAATCGATTCGTTCGAGAGTGTTTGTCAGTGTGGTGCTGACCATCACGACTGACCAAAATTGAAATGATGGAGGCTCGTCATGAAGGTTCGAAGAAAAACTGAGCCAAAATTGAAATGGAGCCATTTTGCACAAAGACATGCAGCCTGTTGAAGAAGAAGACATCAGCCGAGTGCTCCGGAGCTCCGGACGAGATTCGACCGCAAGAATAATCGTGCACTGAACGCTTGCAGGTTGGGAATGCTTGGGCATGCGCGCTGCACGCGCGAGACCATTGCCGTCTTGGTGAGGACACGGAGCACGAATCTGTTCCCGCGGATCCCCACGCTTGAGCCCACGATGAGCTGCAATCGCGGCGGAGCAGTGCCACGGCGGATGGGACTCAGTTGAGGTGAGCTTCGTGCGCTGCTGCGCGTGCGAAGTTGTGAGTGCTTGGACAAGGCAAAGCCCTTTGCAATGCGACTGGCGCCGCTGTTCCACTGCTCGAGTGGACAGGTTGTACGTGGACGCTGACGATGACTTGTCGTTACTGCATGTGAGCACGCTGAAGTTGCTCGCGAGGTGCCGTCCCTTGCTGTTGGAACCGCGTTTGACCTGATGGGATACGCTATGTTGGTTAGTAGGATGGGAGCGCGCTGGCGTGGACATTTGACGACCTGCTATTGCTGTGGCGCGACTCGCCAACTTTGCAAGCGATTCGCCGGTGACAATATGAATACTGCTCAACCGATGCACCAGGGGCATTGGAGTCGGGCGGAGCAAAGTGAAAATGCTCAGTTGCTCCTACCGACAACTCGTTGCCACTGAGGCGTCGGGCTGCTGCTGCGACTGATGATGGACGACGGCTCCTGCTTGCTGTGGCTTTGGTGGAGAGACGCTAATGCATGCGTGGGTGGGCTGCTGCAGATGGCGAGTTCTGCTGCGGCGCTGGCACGCTGGCGCTGAAGAAGACACGTGTTGTTGGAGACATGTCACTGCTGCCCGCGTCTTGCTGGTGCTGATCTAACGATCTTTGAGAGGCGCTGGGTTGACTATGTGGTCCACACCACCAAACCAATCAGGGCGCTCTAATAAGGTAGAATACAGTACCGCACTGTTCCATTGGTCTCTGTATCATGTGCCAAAACAAACAGACGTTTGCTCTCACCGCTCTCTCTCACGCTGCCACCACCAGCGGATGCGGAAGGCGACGACGGCGCGCCGCAGCAAGAGGAGGAAGAAGAAGTGAGAGACACGCTCACACGCACCTTCAGCATCCCACAGACACACAGCAGCAAGAGACCATGGCCGCCATGAAGCCGCTCATGCACATGATCAACCAGAGCCCGGCGTACGCGATCAAGAAGCCCAGCGAGACCATCCACTTTGTCGCGTCCAAGGACAAGTGGGCGTACTGCGAGAGCCGTCTGCGCAAGGCCACCGTCATGGGCTTTGACACGGTGCGTTCCTCTTTGCATATTGTCACTCGATTATGCGTATAGCTGCATGACTGCATATTTGTGGTTGCATGACGCGCATTTTGTGCTAACTTTGATGGGTTGATTTTGTGTGCCATCGTTTGTACCAATAGGAAACCAAGCCGGTCTTCTACAAGACGGCCAAGCTGAACCCCTGCAGCCTGCTGCAGATCGCGACACGCGACGCCGACAACAAAGAGGAGGTGTTTGTGCTCGACCTGCTCACGATGCCGCCCAAGATGTACAACAGCACGCTCTGCGAGGTGTTTCTGTCCAAGAGCATCGTGAAGCTCGGCCAGGGCTTCTACCAGGACCTCAAGGAGCTCGCGCTCGCGTACCCGAAGGCGTCGTGCTTCCGTGTCGCGAAGAGCGTCGTGGAAGTGAACGACCTGTCGATCTCGCTGGCTGGCGGCGGTCACCACCCTCTCAGTCTCCAGAAGCTCGTGTTCCTGTACCTGCACCGCAAGCTCACGAAGACCCAGCAGACGTCCAACTGGAACCGCCGTCCGCTCACGCCAGGTCAGCTCCACTACGCTGCTGCGGACGCACTCGTGCTCATCCACCTCTACGACGAGCTCATGAAGCGCATCGAGATCACGAACCCGACGTTCCAGGTCGATTCGGTCATGAACGTGCTCGACGTCCACGTGCCGCCCGCGCCAAAGTGCAACCTGTGCTTTAGCTGCTTTGACACGCCGGCCACGCTCAAGGCGCACCGTAAAGTTTGCACTGCTAGCGTGCGCACGCTCGAGATCTGCGTGAGCTGCGACGGGAAGAAGCTCGTGACTGCGGAAGCGATGCAGCAGCACGTGTCCGAGTGCAGCGAGGCTGGTAGTGATGACACGAGCCGAGTGGTCGTAGCGATTGTGAAGAAGCCAGCCGTGACTACCGCGCCAGTCGTCTCGCGGAAGCGATCGCTCTCGGTGACGGAGACTGCTGTGGACACCACCGCTGCTGCCCCAAAGCAAGAGCAACAGGACGCTTCGACCCAAAGCAAGAAGAAGAACAAGAAGAACAAGAACCAGGAGCCAGAAAAACAACAACAACAACAGCCTCAGAAGACTCAGAATTCGAAAAAGAACCCGGCAACAACTGCACTCATGCAAGCGCAGCGCGCTGGAGTCCTGGATGCGATCCAGTCCTTGCGGCTGAGCAAGAAGAACAATAACAAGAAGAGAAGTGCGCAAGCGGTGGAATCAGACGCGACCGTCATCATCAAGGCGACCACACCGCAGACAGCATCACCAGCAGCAGAAGACGCGCCACCGCCTCCCGAGAGCAAGAGCGCGAAGAAGAAGCGACGCAAACAGAAGCACAAGCCCGCAGCGCAACCGCAGCAGCAGATCCCTATGAAGCAGCGCAAGATGAGCGTCGAGTCGTCCTTGCTCGCGTCCGACGACATCTGGTCCAAAGTGTCAACGGACAATTCCTCCAGCATGTTCTCTCCGTAGAGCCACCACCCATCCATTCCCTTCATCCTCTGCTTTCGACTAATTGAAGGGATATTGCAACACACACATTGTCAATGAAGCACCAATTTGCTGAAGTGTATCCACGCTCTGCATCTCGACTGGCGATGGTTCAGCGCTGGGCTGTATGGCGCTGAGCTGTATGGCGATCCCATTCCGTATCAACAAGAGCGAAAGCTACAGTTCGGTGGAGCTCCCATGTTGTTAATTCTTCCATGAAGAGCATTCTTCTCCTGTTAATTCTTCCATGAAGCGCTTGCTTCTAATCTGTTGACTCCGGCTTCCAAACGGACGGCGGCGCCGACTGACTAACTGCATGACCACGATGTGCTGCTGATCCTGGTGGTGAGCAGATCCTGAGCCGGTTCTCAGAGCGATCTGAGTGGATTGTTGGCTGTGGGTGGTCTGTGGTCGACGAACGCCTTCGTTTCAGTGGATTGCTGGGTGCGCGGTGTGTGGCTCGGGCCAATCAGCGCGCGTGGAGCCACAGAACGTGTGCCAAGCCAAGTGAGCCATCTCAAACAAAGCGCTGGTGTTCAGTGGCGATGGCAGTTAGGAGGCGTGTTGGTGGCGATTGCCATTCTGGTTGCCGGTCGTAATAGCGCGAGTGCAAATGCGTTGGGATGATCTCATTGGCGACGACCTCATTCGACAATAGACAGAGACATCCAGATGGCTTTTGGTGCGTTTCCATACAAACATACAGACGCTTTCACGATCGCGCTTTCTTCATGTCTGCACTGGGCAGCATCGCTCGCTCGCTTCCCAGCCAGCAGCTGTTCGTGCGTCCAGTTCGCGCCGATTTTGGCCGCTTGACTTGGTTTCAGTATGGGGAGAGCACTCCCTCTCACTCTTTTCCCGCAACCCATGTGGCGGTTTCACTCGCCTCCCTCGCTCCTCTCCTTCCCGACAACCTCAACGCCACAACCTGACGACAAGAGTCGTAAACAGACAAAAGTTTGAAAATGACTTCTCGTTTGTATGGCTTTTCAAACGCTCCACTAAAAGAATGGAAGTTGAAAATTCAATACAAACGCCAAGTCATTTCAACAACTCAGAAAATGGTTGTGCGTTTGCGTTTGGCGACGAGCGCTCTTGTCCTAGCCGACATTTCGCTGGCTAGGACAAGAGTGCACTTCGCCGTTTCACTTTCCTGTTTCCTTTCCCATTCCGCAATCTGCCGCGCAGTCAAGAAGCGTCACGTGAAGGCTCAAAGCATGACAGCGAACGCGATGACGGCGACGCCGACGGAGAGCCACGAGCTGCTGCCCATGGACCTGGAGCAGCAGCGCCCCACACGCAGTGGCGGTGATCGCGCGGTCTACGAGCTCGCGATCGAGGGCATGATGTGCATGAAGAACTGCGGCACGACTGTCCAGAACACGCTGCGCAACGTCGAGGGCGTCGAGTCGGCGGTCGTGAGCTTTGAGACGCACAGCGCGCGCGTCGTCGTGGCGCGAGGCGCACAGGTGAGCGCTGACGATCTGATCGACGCGGTCGAATGCGTGGGCTTTGGCGCGGCGCTCAGGGTTGACAAAAACTCTTCGGCTGCGGCACACCGAGACCCGCTTGAGATTCTACTGCTCGTTGAAGGCATGATGTGCCAGAAGAACTGCGGATCGACGGTCGAGAACGCGCTGCGAAGCGTCGACGGCGTGCTGAGTGCGGTCGTGCGTTTCGACAAGCGCCTTGCGACGGTCACGCTCACTCACGAAGGAAGCACAAACTTGGAAGAACTCATCGACATGGTCGAGTGCGTCGGCTTCACTGCGAGCGAGTACGACGCTGTGAAGGCGATGAAGATCATCACGCAAGCCAAGAAAGCGGCAGCAGCACAACAAGAAGAGGTGGTCATGGATCTCACTGATACACCGAACCCGCGCGTGTATTTCCGCGTTGAAGGCATGAGCTGCGCTGCCTGCGTGAAGGCGATTGAAGACCTTCTGAACAAGAAGCAGGGCGTGCTCGACTGCCGCGTGGGGTTGATCAGCCAGAAAGCAGAGATCGTCTTTGATCGCGATTTGATCCAAGACGAGAAAGTGGAGCTGGCGAAGTGCATCGAAGACGCCGGTTACAAGGCGACGTACTCTCACACTGTCGAGTCCGGCGAAGGCGACACGATCGAACTCAAGTTTTCCGTCATGGGCATGAGCTGCGCCGCGTGCGTGAACAAGATCGAGCGCGCTGTGAGCAAGCTCCCAGGTGTCATGCGAGTTGCGGTGAACCTCCCGCTCAACAAGGCGCACGTCCACATCCAGCAGATGTCTGCGACGGGACCTCGCAACGTCATTGAGTGCCTCGTGTCGCTCGGCTACACTGCGGACATTGACTCGGGCAACACTGACCAAGAAGCAATGAGCAAGTCGGAAGTGCTGAAATGGCGGAAGCTGCTGCTGTCTGCGCTGCTCTTCTCGCTTCCTGCGATGCTGATCCACATGGTGCTCGGGTACATTCCAGCAGTGCACCATTTCTTGATGACGAAGATCTTCAACGGTATCAGTTTGAAGCTGCTGCTCATGTTCTTGCTCGCGACGCCCGTGCAGTTCTGGATCGGGAAGCGCTACTACGTGGCTGCGTTCAAAGGACTGCAGCACGGCATGATGGGCATGGACTTCTTGATCATCGTCGGCACCACGGCGTCGTACCTGTACAGTTTCGTCTCGTTCGTCGGCTCGGGACTGAGCAAGGACTACCACGGCCACCACTTCTTCGAGTCGTCCACCATGCTGCTGACGTTTGTTACGCTTGGCAAGTACATGGAGTCGATGGCGAAGGGGAAAACTGCTGATGCGCTATCGGAGCTCGCGAAGCTTCAGCCGAAGACCGCTATCCTGATTATCGAGGGCGAAGGCGACAAGGAGATCCCGATTGAATTGGTGCAGCGTGGCGATCTGCTGCGCATCCCACCAGGATCGAATGTGCCAACTGACGGCATTGTCAAGAGCGGCACGAGCTCGTGTGATGAGTCGATGCTCACGGGCGAGAGCATGCCAGTCGCGAAAGGAGTCGGCGACTACGTCTTTGGCTCTACGATCAACCAGCAAGGCACGCTCGTGATTGAGTCGAGCTGCTTTGGTGGCGAGAGCAGCGCGCTGTCCCAGATCTGCTCGCTCATTGAAGACGCGCAGCTGCACAAAGCGCCGATCCAAGCCTACGCCGACCGCATTGCGTCTGTGTTTGCGCCATTCGTCCTGTGTGTGTCGATGGCCACGTTCCTGTCATGGTACATTTTGCTCGCGACCGACTCGATCCCGCACCAGTGGAAGCTCGAGCTGGGACTGAACCCTGAAGACGGCCACTCGAACGATCTCTTCATTTCGATTCTGTTTGCGATCTCGGTGGTGGTCATTGCGTGCCCATGCGCGCTTGGTCTTGCGACGCCAACTGCCGTGATGGTTGGCTGCGGCGTCGGCGCGAAGAAGGGTATCCTGATCAAGGGTGGACGCGCGCTCGAGATCGCGAAGCACGTGGACACGATTGTGTTTGACAAGACGGGTACGCTGACCGTCGGCCACCCGTCGGTCACGGATGTCGTGATCTCTGACCGAAGCGTCACGCCGCGCGAGGTGCTCTACTACGGTGGCTCGCTGGAATGCGTGAGCGAGCACGTGTTGGGCAAAGCGATTGTGTTGACTGCGACGGAGCAAGAGAAGCTGCAACTGAAAGAGCCGACGCAGATCCACGTTGTCCCGGGACGCGGTATTCAGGGCGTCGTGCCGCGCTGGAAGGAGCAAGGTTCTGGCGCGGACGTGACTGTGATGGTCGGCAACCCGGAGTACTGCGAAGAGAAGCGCATCGAGATCGGCGAAAAGATTCGTGAGCAAATGCACGAGCTGGAGATGGAGGGCAAGACTGTCGTGTGCGTCTGCATTGACGAGAAACTGGTCGGCGTTATCGCGCTCGCTGATACGCCTCGTCCAGAATCGCAGGCTGTCGTGTCGTACCTCAAGTCCATGGGTCTCGATGTGTGGCTGATCACGGGTGACAACATCCGTACCGCCAGCTCGATTGCGCGCAAGATGGGTATCGACCACGTGAAGGCGATCGCGCTCCCAGGTGAGAAGGCTGCGCAGATCAAGGCTCTGCAGTCCCGTGTCTCTCCAATCACGAAGAAGCAGCGCGTGGTTTGCATGGTCGGCGATGGCATCAATGATGCGCCAGCGCTGGCGCAAGCGGATGTGGGCATGGCGATTGGCGCGGGTACTCAGATCGCGAAAGCGGAAGCCGACATGATCTTGGTGAAGAGCAACTTGACCGATGTTGTTGTGGCGCTGGACCTCGCGCGCGTGGTGTTTGCGCGCATTCGTCTCAACTTTTTCTTCTCGATCGCGTACAACTTCGTGGGAATCCCGCTGGCCGCTGGAATTTTCTTCCCGATCCTGCACTCGACGATGCCGCCAGCATGTGCAGGTCTCGCGATGGCGTTCTCGTCGGTGTCCGTCGTGATCTCGTCGCTGTTGCTGAAGCGCTACCGATCGCCGGAGGTCAGCGAGTACAAAGTGTCCAAGTACGAGGAAGACACGAAGGTGATCGAGCTGAAGAACATGGTGCGCACCCGCCTGCACACCGCGAAGCAGCCGTACGCGCCGCTGTCGAACGTGGACGAGGTAAAGAAAACTCTCCATTCCCCTGCTCCTCTCGCATGATCTGCTGCTGATGGGGAAAGAATAATGTGCTGATGTAATTGTGTGCCCGTGCTTCTCTCTTCTCACTCTCAGTGGGAATGAAGAAATTGTGATGGGTAGGTATTTTGTAATTGATAGAGTGAGGCCCGCCCGCCCCAAATAATATAAATCCAAGTGCGTGATCAACCAAACCAACAAACGAGCAAACGTCCAGTCGTCCAGCAAGCGTGTAAGTGGTCTGCATGTTTGTTTTGTGCATGTCCACCCCAAAATTGAATCGATTGGAGAATTGGCGGTGCAACTCTGTCTACCCAAAGACGACGGACCCGTGTCGCCGATCGTACTCGTCATCATCGTCATCGCCGTCACCATCACCGTCCAACTCTTGCTCCAGCGCTTCGTCACCACCATCTGTATCCAGTCGCACTGGTGCTCCGAAACGCAGCGCCGAGCTCAGCTTGTTCTCTTCGTCGCAGAACTCGGCGAGCAGCTTCAGACGCGCAGTGGCCCATCTCGACCGGTCTCGCCGCTCCACCTCCAGTTGCTCTGTTTCGACAGCAACACAGATAAGAACAACAACACGCAAGAACACAACAGTTGACGCAAAGCCTTTTGAGTCGTAATCGCCCATTCAACAATATTCGCGATTGCTTGCTGTTCAATACCTTGCAGTGTCAACATCTTCTCGGAGAGGAGTTTCTTCTCGTCGGTCGCGTCCTAAGCGAGAGAGTCAACGCCAGTCAAATGTTGGTAAGCGGTGCTTCATGCCATTGTAAAACAGCGCAACACGGAAATTGGCTCACCCCCAGTGCGATTTGTAACTCCGAGATCTCGCTCTGCAGTGTCTTCTCTCGTCGCTTCAAGTTGTCATTCACCTGCTCAACCAACCCCAGTTGTTAATAAATCAGCCACGGTCTGCCACAAAAATGCCACGCACTTACCTCTTGGAGATGCTCGGAATTGCGATCTCGCATGGTTGTTTCTCGCTGCGATGCCTGGAGCTGCTTGTCTTTCTCGTGTAAGGCAACCTGCATGATCTCTATCCGCTCTTTGCGCTTGGTCAGCTTACTCTCGAGTTCAAAGATGCGCTTTTCGTAGGTTTGGTGTCGCTCTCGGCTCCGACCTGCAGCGTCGTCACCTGGGACTCCAAGTGCTGGAGCTGCTCCTTCAGCCGCCCATTGAGCTCCAGCTGGTCGTGGTAGCTCGCTTTTGCAACTTTCTGCTGGGCTTTTGCCTCCGAGAGCGCGCGGTCGCAGTCTTCGATCATGGACGTTTGCCGCACGGTCGTGGCGAGCAGCTTCTGCACCTGGGACTCCAGCTCCGAAGCCTCGGAAACCAGCTTCTTGTTCTCTTTGCGCGACTGCTCCAGCTCTACTCTGCAATCCTGCTGGTCTGCTAGAACTTCCTGTCGTGCGTGGTGCACCTGCTAGCGCCAGTGCTCTTCCAACCGCTGCTGCTTGGCGACAAACACGTCTTGGTCGCGCTCCAGCTTCCGTATTCGGTCCACGAGAGTGGTCTGCTTGGCTCGGAAGGCTTCAATTTGTTGCGCGTGATCATGCTCCATGTCCTGAATCGCTGCCTCCAAGTGATCGCGCTGCGTCTCGACATGCACAAGGTCGTCGTGGGTCGCTTTGAGCTGCTGGCGCTTCTCATGGCAAATGTCTTCTAGGCTCCGGAGCCGCTCTTCCAGCAGCTTGAAGCTCTGCAAAAGTCCGACATTTTCCTGTTCGACGCCTCTTAGCGAGCCAATTTCGCACCGCAGCTCTTCGTTTTCCTTGGCTCGCTGCGTCGCGAGAAGCTCCAGTCGCTCGTTGTGGTGACGAAGTTGCTCGACGTGGGCTCGCTGGGCTCGCAGTCGTTGCACGGACTGCTTGATCTCGCTCAGCTCCGTTTGCGAGTCTCCATACGCGTTTGCTGTGGTCGCTCGCGGTGGTACTGCTGCTTCTCGAGAACGCTGACGTGAACTCCGAGAGTCGTGCTCTTCATGAAGTTGCGACTGGTTGCTGCTTTTGTAGTAAGTGTTGCTGGTTGTATTCAGCATTGTACTGCTGTTGGTGTTGCTGATATTATTGTTGTGATTCCGCAGCGCTTTTGAAGGCACGGAGAGCTCTCGCGGGGAGCTGGTCGCGGAGATGGAGCTGAGCGAGTCGTCGCTTTTCTTCTTGCGCGTGACGCTCGCGTGCCGCAGCTGCGTGATCGACGCGTAGTCCCGCACGACGCCCGCGCTGCGCTTCGATCTCAGATCTGGTGGCGCAGAAAGAGAAATGAATGGTAAGCACTTTGAAGACGAACCATCTAGGTGAAACCATGCGGAGCCAGCGAGAACAGCGAGAATCATCAAGCCCCACCTTCGATTTTGCTGTCAAAGCGCCTCGCCATCACTTCAACTGATGCTTTTGATGGTACTGACGTGTGACTTCGAGTCGACTCTCGTTCGTTTGATGGCAGCGGTGCGACGGGTGCGCTGGTACGGATGGCTTGCTGCTTCGTCTCGTAGAGCTCATCGGTCGACGATGGTGGCGGCGCATGGCTCCATGTGGCCATTTCGTCCGCTTTGTTCTGCCCTGTTGTCAGCAATACACTCGGTGCCTATTGCCGTCCCAGCAACGCGCTGCACTGAGGACAAAACCGACACGCAAAGCAGCAACGCGAGAGAAAAAGGGTCTAGTGGTATTTATAAAAATGGTACATGGGCAGTCGATGGAACTGGAGCTATGGCTGTTTCTGATGGCTAAACAAACCTTCGTGCTTGTTTGCAGATTCTTCACAACCGAGTTTGCTGCGAGTCGAATGGATGACACCGCCGATGCAAACGATACTGGAGTCATGTTTGTCGTTCTTCATTTATAACAAATCGATTGAGTGAGAGAGGTGCAGCTGGCAGCAAATCAACCATTTCCATCATAACGCAAATGCGGAGGCAGAGAGGCATCAGTGGTGATGTGCGTCTCTTTCTACAGGTTCCAGGTCAAGTTCAGCGCGCGGTCGATCTCCTCGACCTGGGTCTCATCGGGGAAGCGCGGGTGGTTGATGCCTTGCAGCGTCTGCACGAGGCGCACGACCTGGCAACTGTAGCCAAACTCGTTGTCGTACCAGACGTAGAGGATCACCTTGTTGTCCTTGACGATCGTGGCCTTGCCGTCCACCGTGCCACTCGCGCGACTGCCGACAAAGTCCGAGGACGCCACTTCGGCCGAGTCGACAAAGTCGATCTGGTTCTGCAGCGGCGAGTTGAGAGAGATCTTGGACATGTACGAGTTGATCTCCTTGGCCGTGATGCCCTTGGCGCGCTCCGGGTCCAGGTGCACGTTCAGGATCGCGAGCGACACGTTGGGCGTCGGCACGCGGATCGCATTCGCCGTCAGCTTGTCCTTGAGCGACGGGAGGCACTTGACTACGGCAGCGGCGGCGCCGGTCTCGGTGATGACCATGTTGAGCACAGCGCTGCGGCCGCGACGCTCCTTCATGTGGTAGTTATCGATCAGGTTCTGGTCGTTCGTGAACGAGTGCACGGTCTCAATGTGGCCGCCGACGATGCCGTACTTCTGGTCGAGCGCGAGCAAAGATGGCGCGATCGCGTTCGTCGTGCAGGACGCGGCCGAGTAGATGCTGTCGCTCGCCGTGATGTGGTGGTTGTTCACGCCCGCGACGATCGTGGGCACGTCGCCCTTTGCCGGCGCGGTCAAGATGACTTTCGAGACGCCGGGCGACTTGAGGTGCAGCCCCAAAGCGTCCTTGTCGCGCCAGATGCCAGTGTTGTCGATGACCACGGCGTCGTTGATGCCGTACTTGGTGTAGTCGCACTTGTCCGGACCGTTCGAGTAGATGATCTGGATGAGGTTGCCATTCGCGATGATCGCGTTCGCCTCTTCGTTGAACTGGATCGTGCCGTGGAACGGGCCGTGCACCGAGTCGCGGCGCAGCAAGCTCGCGCGCTTCGCCAAGTCCTCCTTCGTGCCGCTGCGCACGACGATCGCACGCAGCATGAGCTTCACGCCCGGTCCGCTCTTCTCGATGAGCAAGCGCGCGAGCAGGCGGCCGATGCGACCGAAGCCGTAGAGGATGACGTCGCTCGGCTTCTGCATCGCGACAATCGCGCTGCCCGTCACGGATTCCGGTGGCGTGATGTGCGCCATCTTGTCGTTGAGGAACTCGCCGATCGCGCGG
Organism: Globisporangium sylvaticum; assembly: GCA_023334975.1. Classification (NCBI taxonomy): domain Eukaryota; phylum Oomycota; class Peronosporomycetes; order Pythiales; family Pythiaceae; genus Globisporangium; species Globisporangium sylvaticum. The sequence continues at coordinate 2,821 of JAADVK010000687.1, read as the reverse complement.
ATCTTGGCGTCGCGTTCCTGCTCCGAGGTTGCGGACTGCGCGTCACGCACCTGGTCCTCGACCATGAGGAACGTGCGGCCGACGTCGATGCGCATGTCGCGCGCGTTCGGCGCGTACTGCGTGAGCGCCGAGAGCACGACCTCCGAGTCGCTCGGCCGCATGCGCTTGCCGACGTACTTGCACACAAAGTTGTGGCAGCGCACGAGGTCGATGCTGTTCTTGTGCACGAGGCCCTTGCCAAACATGACCGAGATCACGTTGCGCTGGCGGTAGAGCAAGCCAATGAGCGGCACTATGAGGTCCGCAGCGTGCTCCTGCGCCTTCCACTCCTCGAGCTCTTGGTCGCGCAGCGCGTTCATCTGGTCGGCGTTGAGCACGGACTGCGCCATTGACTTGTGGATGTGAGAGGGCGGAACTGGTGGAAGAGATCCAAGCAGAGCGAGGCGAATTGCGGAATGAGGCTCGTGGCACAGCAGGAAAGCGAGCGGATGGATGGGAGCGGAAGGGGCGCTTGCGCTTTGGCTGTTAAATGTGGAGCTGCGCGTGCGACGCAATGGCGTTGGTGACGCGGCGCATTTGGAGCCGGCGCGTCAGATGTTCCACGTTGCTGAGGTTCACTCGGTGACGCGCCGATGTCATGGGTTGCGGTTTCGCGAATTTCAGCCAATCATAAGGCGAGAGACAGAAACCCAACTTCAACCATGCTCACGCATTTTAAAGAGGTTTATCTGATCGTTCTCCTTTTGTGCCGCATGTTAAGAACCAAGCTAGGCACGCTCTTAATTAAACCAAGTGAGGCGCCTAGATGGATGCGCAAGGCTTGAAACTATAAAGAGGATTAGGCACTCCCATAATCAAATGAAGACAAGTGCCTACACTCGCTCACATGCCCGAAGGCGTCAAAGCGAGCAGACGGACCTGCTCGTTTTGTCGGGTGAGAGCAAGCGATTGATGCTCTTCGAGGAGCGCAATGCGGTCGGTTGCTCACACATGGCGAGGGTCATCACCATCCATTCATCCACTCGCCCACCACGAGAGCCGCCTCATGGTAGTCCAGTCTTTTGAGCCGCCTCTCAAAGGCACGTAGCGACAATGCGCGCGTGGAGCAGTCTCTTGCGCGTGCGCCTATCAGTCCGAGCACGCGCAAGAGACTTGTGTTTCCGCATTGGCGCCTCTCGCAAAGCGCGTGCACGATGGCAAACTGAAGCGGACGTCTTGTCTTCACATTTGATTGTTTTCTACTGAAATCGCTTTGCGTCAGCTCCTCCGCACACACGCACCACACACCACCTGCAAATCTTGAGGAGCAAACGCCCAAGCAAACACTCATCCGAGTGCGTCACAATTCTGTCCGTAGCACTTAAGCGAGCCGATGCCTTTCAAACCGTTTCCAAGGTCAAGGCGTTTCACTTGCTGGGAATAGCAGCTCCATCAGAAAAGCTCACAAGCAAGCTCAATGAGCTCTGCTCTTCGCTCAGCTTTTCCTTCTTCATTCCCCAGTATCGCCATCTGCGCGTTCGCCATTTAAACAGCGGTCCGAGAAGCTCAGCGCGATGTCAAGTACCGATGATGCCGTAGATGGCTCCGAAGCTGCTGCTGCGTCGCCTGAAGAGAGCTCCTCGATGGCAGGAGGCATCGAGGAGCGACTGATGGGCTCTGGATGGGGCGACGACCAGGGCGATCCAAACAACGCTGGCGACCACGATGGCGATGGCGACGACGAGGGTGCAGAAGCAGCGGGGCAGGTGTCGTCGTGGAAGCGCAAGTTTGGCGCCAAGGAGCAAGATGCTGACGAAGACGATGGCGACGACGAGCAGCAGCAACGACCTGCGTCGTACAGCTGGAGGGGTGCGGATGGCAAAGAGCGCGGGCAACAGAACGACGACGACGAGGATGAAGGCGACAGCGACGATGACGAAGACGACGAAATGGCCAGCTTCACACAGAAGGCGGATGGCGCAGGTGGAGGCTCAGGCGCACGACCAATCCCCTCGGGTATTGACGACCTGCCGCTCTTTGCCGACGAGAAGAACAAGGAGCTCCACAAGGAGATCCGCGTGAAGGAGAAGCTCTTCCACACGGTCAAGACCGAGATCACGGAGAACAAGTCGCGCGTGGAGATCATGACCGAGCACCTCAAGAACGTCAAGCAGGAGCTGCACAACGCCAAACAGAAGGAGGTGAGCAGCGAGGAGCACATGAAGCAGCTCGCGGAGCGCGAGATCGGACGCATCAACCAGCAGATGCGCAAGATCGACGCCGAGTGCACGGACCTGGAGACCAAGCTGAGCACGACCCAGAACTTCCTGTTCAAGGGCAACGAGGAGATGGACAAGTTCAAGATGCAGATGAACTGGAACCAGGACGAGATGGAGCAGTGGGCCATGGCGGCCAAGCAGAAAGAGGAGGACGCCATGGCGCTCGAGCGGTACCGCCGCGCCGACGAGAGCAAGATCAAGGAGCTCAACCTCGAAATCGAGAAGCTCGCGCGGACGCTGCAGCAGCACAAGCGCGCGCTGGAGGACGAGTCGACCGAGACCCAGGCGAAGCAGATCGAGCTGGACAAGACCGCCGAGGAGTTCCGGCAGCTGCACGACGAGCGCCAGAAGCTCGTGCAGCAATGGCAGGACACGATCGAAGCTATGAAGCGCAGGGATGAAGAGATCGCCGCTGCCAGCGAGCAGTACGCGATCGCGCGACAGGGGCTGCAGGCGAAGAAAGACATGCTCATGGAGCAGAAGAACCGCCTGAAGCTCCAGGAGCAGGAGAACAACGAGACCCAGGTCAAGATCAGCGGCAAGGAGCGTCAGCAGTCGAGGGT
>JAADVK010000686.1:0-18523 GCA_023334975.1 Globisporangium sylvaticum | reverse complement strand
CTCAGTCCCATGATGACTTTTTGTGTGTGTTCTTGCTTTGTGTGCTGTTCTTGTGTGAAGATGTCTCTGCGCTTGCTTGTTTGCTTGCTTGGAAGCTGGAAAGTTTGCGAATGAAGTGACGATCGCAGCAAGTTCGCGTAGGATCGAGTTCTCTCCAAGAGGGCTCCGATCTTTTGAAAGCTGACTGACTTGCTCCGATCGTTGAAAGGCGGCGCGACCCACCTACTTTCAATTGCTTGTCCACTTCAAGAGTTTATTGACCTTTCAAGAGCGTCTCTTTGCAGGCCACAAAATGGGAATCCACCACTTCGTTCTAATCAGATTCTTCATGGGAAGATGGGTTCAAAGCATGTTTTTTCTGGGTATATATCCGTTTTTTCTCGTTCATCTCATGTTTTGCGGATGTTTCGCGGAGCATAGTTTCTTCTTGTTTGTGGGTACTGGATATATTTCAGTCGTCTTTTATCGTCGACTAGTCTTTTATTGAGGGAATCAGACAAAAAGAAAGACCTGGGATGAATGGATTTTGGGTGCTCTCTTTTTCTCAGACTGACGACAGAAAAAAGCGAGCGCGATTTTTTGCAAGCACATTTGACTGTTATATTATTAACTTGAATAACATATGCCAATTATAAACCATGTATAATGAACAAGTCGTGCTCCAAAATTTGAGAGCGTTCGACACAAGTCCAACTCGGCCACTTTCATTTCATTTGAGTAAGATATGCCCACCTCTCTCCTCTCGTGGCCTTCTTATTGGAGACGGTCACAAATTGGCTCTAAACCAGTTCAATCCGCTTCGAACGGTACTGTAGCTCAGAAACACGATGATGAAGATGAAGGAGTTCTAATTCTCAGCCTAAATGTTCTTAGGAATCCTAGTAAAGCTGTAATGCTGTGAACACCGTGTTCGCGCGAGGGGGGTCACCTACACGTGTCCTATCCGCTTGGTTACACCTCCCGTTTCTCAATCAAATCTCGCCGCTGCCAGCTCAGAACCTTTAGAGTGTCCGTTTCCTCGCAACACTTTTGCTTTCCACCCTGTAATTCAACCTACTTCTCCTCAAATTCGATCATAAACGTGGGGATTATTCACATCATTCGCGCGGCACTCGCCTTCCGACAAGGACACAGGCGAAATACCATAGACACCTCGCACTTCCACACTGTAGGCAGCTTCATGTCGCTCCATCCAAACAAATCACGGTCCACCCGACTGTCATTCATGTTGCAATTCTATCAATCGTGAGTTACGAGATTGGAGCATGGTGGACTTGACCAAGATCGATGAAACGTAGTAAGATCGGACATGTAATCCAGTAGTGATGAGGTCAATGCACAGAGAATGTGTACAGTAGAACTCGACAAGATACAAGTGAACTGTAGTAGCAAGTGTCACGCGTTCAAGTGGGAGTGCTGCGAAGTAGGCAGCTGCAAGGAGTGTGCTATGGACAGTAGCAGGTAGCACGTTGGTAGATACATTTCCGAGGAACGGTTTGTGCCTTGCACAAACGTATCGAGGTCGATTCCTTCCGTACAAGCACAACGCTAACAGTAAAGTAACAACATAAGTGAAGTGGTTGTGGATATGGCATTACCTCTGAAGGGCTGGGGAACAAAAAAGACTGTCACTGGCGGTGGTGGAAGACAACAGACGTCGATGATAGTCCACGTAGAGTGCTGACCCCCCCCCAGGCGTCATCCAGAGCGAATGTCGGACTCTGTGACGTGGTCAATGCTTTCTCTGCTTTCCTAGGACGAAGCAAAATGAGTCACTTGGGAACTTGTCACTTCACGTGACGAATCCACCACTCACATCTTTCTACAGCAGAGTAATAGCGAATTCGGAGATTAAAAGTGGGAGAAACCCCCACGACTTCAACAGTTTCTAACAGAGCAAAGTCTGATACTTTGCAAAGATTGCACAGTAAAGTGAATAGTGCGTGAGTACTTTACGCTGCTGTCGCCAAATGCCGGTACGCCTGCCCCCATCGATCGTGCGATCCTGTCTTCTCTATTTGATAGGAAGGAGGCAGTAATAATGGACGAACGAAATGAGTTCTCCGAAATTGGAATGGGACCTTGTTCGGGAGAGTCTGACGGCTGCACCGCTGGAAACAGGCAGGAATGCTGCGATTCTGCAGACTTGGCATCTTGAGATCGGACAAACAACACCGCTAACAGACGCTTACAGACAATACTGTTACTGCAATTGTACGCCTGAGACACGCAAATTTATCATACCAATCGGTTCTGTGACCGTGGTCGTCCAATGTGGCTGACGTGTGGGTGATGCATACGAGCGCCTTGGTCCTGCAAATAACGTACTTGTATTTTTTTCAGCACAAGTCCCATCGAAAAATCACGTTGTTGCTGCGTCGATTCCAATAGATTTATTTCAGATAATTCAGCCTCGTCGATGGTAAATCGGAATAGAGCGGGGTGGGCGTTGCCTTCATCATTATTGGAACGCGGTTGCTCGTATTTGAGCCATACCAGGTGTCTGTTTAGAGAAGTCGTGGCAACAAACTGAAAGTTGAACATTGAAAAGTGTCAATGCCAACTTGATTATTTTTCATTTTTAGAATACAAAGGGGATGTTCAAATTAGGCTCGAGTGGGTGTGATTTTTAGATAAGCGGTACTACTAGAGTACTTGGGAGGCGACTTCAACCAGCGATCTTGATTGGCGCCACTGTCGTTGGTCGTCTTCGGCTTCTAAGCTTTGCCTTAGTCTCCGCCACCACCACCACCACCAACATCTCCACCGCCACCGCCTCCACAGTCGCCACCACCGCCACCTCCACAGTCGCCACCACCGCCACCTCCTCCGTGGTGGCTAGAGTGTCCCGTGTGACTGGAGTAGCCGCCACCGTTGTCGGAGTACGAATTGCCTCCAAAGTCGGAGTAGAGCATGTAGTTCGAGGTGGTGTAGTTGTTGCTGCTGCTGCTTGTGCCGCCGGTCGATCGCGGAGCTCTGGTGTTACGAGCAGGTGGTGGTGGGGTTGGTCGTGGCTTGGGCTTTGGCTTGGATTGCTGCACTGGCGGCCGCAGCTGGTGCTGCTGCACCGGTTGCGACGTCTTTTCAGCGCGGCTCTTGAAGCACGAGAAGTATTTGCTCAGTCCCATGATGACTTTTTGTGTGTGTTCTTGCTTTGTGTGCTGTTCTTGTGTGAAGATGTCTCTGCGCTTGCTTGTTTGCTTGCTTGGAAGCTGGAAAGTTTGCGAATGAAAGACGACAGCCAATTGCAAGCGATGCGTTCTCGTTCTCAGTTGGACAAAGAGCTACGACCTTTGAACAAAGATCGTCAAAGGCGGTAGGTGCTGTCCACTTCGCTCGGTCGCGAGATTCGCTCGCTCAAACATCTCTGTGAGCCACAGATTGACTCACAACGTGCCTTCAAAGCATCCTCATAGTTTTAGGTGGATATTTGCAAAATGATATATCTTCTTTTTGTGGGTACCGGGTGTATCTCAGCGATCTTTTTGTTTACTATCTTCTTTTATTGATTGCTGCGACTAAAAGAAGAAGCAGGAAAGAGGATTTTTTGCGTGTCTCTTTTTTCAGACTTGCGACTGGAAAGGTTGCGCGAATGTCGTATGAGTGGTGCTTGCGTATGTGTTGTCGCACAGCAAATGATTTCTGTTTATATATTGTTGACTTGAGCTGACTATGCCAACTATAATCCTTCATACAATATAAAAAGTTGAAACCAATGAAGTGAGTGAAGTCAATAGGTGTTGGCGCACTTTTGGCTCAAGAGTCAAAGTGGTACATAGTCGCCACTTGAAAATCGCATTCAAAAGTTCTTAAACTTTTTCTTAACTCCCGTTGCATGTAAGAACCACGCAGAAAATGACCGTCTCTTAAAAAAGAAGAAGAAAAGAATGGAATTTTGGTAAAAGTGCAATTGACCCCATCCATGCATTTATTATCAGGGTAACCACAGAGGTGACAACTTTATCGCTGCTATTGGCACCACACGATGAAGTTGATGGAGTTGGATGTGTCCAGTTTTGTCCCCAAAATTGGCGGGTTGAAGAGCAGTTAAGGTACAGCTGGTGAGTGGTTGAAGAAGTCAGCATATGGTCGATTGTACCCACTCGGATCCTTCTTGTCGTGGCTGCTCGCAACATTGATTCCAAACAACAGAGCGACATTGCACGCCAGGACGCCGCAATAATAACTATATCACGTGGGGGCGCTCATCTGCACACGCCCCCCAACAGGCAAAAGCCACCTCCAGACGCATTCACGTCTCATATGAACGCAAAGTTCTGGTCACAGCATGAGAGTAAAGTTGTCGGCATCGTCGGTGTCAGGTAGGCTTGAATGATTGAGCCCACGCTCGTGAAAAATATGGAAGTACATGATCGAGTACCGGCGGCCACTGCGGCCGATGGGCTCAGAGTCTGAGCCTCAGACACCAATAAGTTTCCGAGAAGTTGCGCGACCAGCACGCCATACAGCAGAAATTTTGCTCCGCATCGCTGGGAAGTTTACGAACAAAGTTGTCGTCGAGATAGGGCATTATGATGGCGCTGTCGCCGTGCTTTCCAGACGAACCAGAGCACGAGCGTACGTGAGAGCTACCGAAAGCGCTTCAAGATGCTTACCGTGGCGCACCACGAGCAGCCAACTGAATGAAGGTTGTTGTGTCTGGATCATGTACTTTACACCTGTGCCAACCAAGCCTCGTGCTCAACATCCTGCTGCGCAAAGTTCGTGATCGCGTCGTCTACGTCTTCGCCGCGAAACACATTCGAGGTCTGGTCGGTAATGCGCAGCACACAGTCAGCTTCATTGATCCTGCCCGAGGTTGCGAACCCCCAAAGGGCTGGAGTACACAACAGTAGAGCAGCTCGCCAAACAACGGAAGATTCAATTTCGCGACTGGCCCCGGATCGTTAGAACACCTTGAGGTGCGCACGGCCTCGAATGATGTAGGTGCTAGCTCCATGATAATTACCAATAGAGTCGGCTGTTGGTCTTGCACTTCCAAGTCTTTCAAGTCATATAAAACAGGTCGGGTCGGCTAACCCGTTCCCATTCGCCCTCGGTACAGCGCGGTCGTTCTTTCATATCGTGGGTGTCACCCATTCTGCGTATTCTTGAAAGGATGCAAACCACAGAGAACTGCAGTTGTCAGCACAGGATTCTTCTGTGTTGCGTGCTTCTGCTGCATACTATGTGTGTCGGTATCGTGAGGCTGTCGCCCTCTGTATTGCAATTCCCGGGTCCCAAAAGCACTCTCGCGTGTGTGAGGAGGTGAAAACCGTGGAGGTCTGGATAAGTTCAGCCGCGGGTGTTAACGTGGGAGGTCGTTAAGCGCTGACTGCCATCCATGCGACTGCAAGAAAGTGCGAGATTGAGGTCCACTGTACCCAGATGGCGAAGAGAACCTCCTTCTTGGGATTTGCCGGAGACGCTCGGGGAGTGCAGTGCAGTTGCGGTGAATCGATCGATAGGACTCTGTCACCCACGCCCGTGCCAGACAATGCCCTTCTCCAGTACTCTCTATTGTGGTAGCGTAACAGATTGTGGATTATCTCGACTGCGATGCAAGGTCAGGTGGCCGACGATTTGTACTGCAACACGAGATATCAACGCACCAAAGGGGCTCGTAGCAGAACGTGAGGTAGGTTTGTTCTATCCGAGTGGTGTTCCGTGTGCCACGTTTCACTCAGATGCATATGCAAAGAAAGAGAATCTTACTCGGCTGATAAGTATCAAAGTCCCCTTTATCATAGCCATCTGAAACACCAAATATCGGATTGGAGAGAACGACCTCCCAAACATCCGTGATCCTCGCGAGCGATTTGTACGATGTGCTGTCAAACGACAGTCTGGTTCCGAGGTTGTGCGTTCACCACCTTGCAAATTAACGCTTGAAACCTCTCGTGTGTTTCAATAACAGAAAGACGTCGCTTCTTGAGTCTGGATCACGGTTGCCCCGGGTAGCAAACAATAAACACGCAAGAGTACCATCAGAGACCCTCTATAGGGTCCCGTTTAACAGCGACTTCATAAAGTGTCAGTCTCTCACTCGTTCTCGAAAGTTGGGTCTGCTTTATACAGGTGGGCGTGAACTTGGATGAGTATCCAAACGATGACTTACTCTCAAGTGCGGCACTGGCTGCACATCTTCAAAAGACGAGACTCATTTTCCTGTCTGTTGAGTCGTGCCAGTGATTGAATGGAACGCTCATGGAGGTTCACTGAAGCTGCGCGAGGCGCTGATTGGTCTCAGTCTTGAATTTGCTCTGCATTGGGCAAACTGCAACCTACTTCGCCTCAGGGATCGACACCAGCAACGCCAGCCAAGCAGAATCGAACCCATGCCCGTGGTCGATCGTCAAGGGTACGCTGCTGGTCAGCAGATCACCAAGCGACTCGATGCTCTCGGCAACCTCCGCTCTGGGTGCTTTGGCGTCTCCTCGTGGTTCGTGCGCGTGCATCTGATCGCTGGTGGCGCTTGGGCCATGGTCGCAGCACAGACCATGTCGGTAGTGTACATGACCTCCGCCTTGATTCAAGAGTTCCCCGTGACCTACACTGAGCGAGCGTTCATGCTGATCGGGGCGATCATGCTCGGCGCCGTCGTCGGCGCGTTCTTCTTCGGGTACCTCGCTGAAGCGCGCGGCCGCAAGTTCTCGTCGCTGGTCGCGTTCGTGCTCACTCACTTCGCAGGCGCGCTCTGTGCGTTCAGCTCAAGCGCAGAGGTGCTCACGGTCCTCCGATTCATCGTCGGGCTGGGGCTCGGAGGCCAGCAGCCGATCCTCTGCTCGCTCATCATGGAGCTCGCGCCGACCACCATCCGAGGACGCGCGCTCGTGTACCTGGACGCCTACTGGTCCGTTGGAGCCATCATCACCATGGTGATCTGTCGAGAGATCGAGCCTTCCATCGGATGGCGAGCTGTGTGCACGTTGAGTACTATCGCGCTGTTCTACTTCCCGCTTCTCTACTGCTGCATGCCCGAGTCCCCCAAGTGGCTTGCGACTTCTGGGAAGATTGATGAGGCACTACACGTGCTGCGCACGATCGAGCAAGCCTCGAGCGTCTTTCATGGCGAAGAAGCAGATGACGTGATCAAGATCGATCTCCAGCTTGGCGACCAGATTGCTGGCACCAAGCACATGATCCTCCAGGTGCGCGAGCCCTCGCTCTGCGAACTGGTGGTTGATCGCGTGCGTATCCTCATGCGCTTCCCGTACCTTTCGCGCACGCTCATGCTCTGGTTCGTCTGGTTCGTCATGGCGATGACCAACAGCGCCATGTGCGTGTACCTGGACGATGCGTACATCCTGAAAATGTCGAAGAATGCGCAGCAATCACTCCACGTGTACAGTGTGCTCGTCGCGCGGCTTCTCGGCAACCTCGCTGCCTGTTCGCTGATCGACCGCATCGGACGCCGCTACACGATCATCAGTTTCCTCGCTCTTGCGAGCACAAGCTCGCTGGTGCAAGTGTACCTGGACCGAACGGCATTGTGGATGCTGTTGCTGTCGGGCTGCTGCCGCAACTTTGCGTTCACTGGTGCTTGGGGCTGCCTCTTTGCGTACACGCCCGAGTTGTACCCGACCTCGATTCGAGTGATCGGTATCAGCTACGCCTGGGGCATGAGCCGTCTCGGGTACTTCGCAGGTCCCCACTTGGTCTTGCTGATGACTCAGCACTTGCAGTTGAGCACCTCGGGGGTCATGTGGGTGTTCTGCGTCGTCTCGATCTGCGCTGCGACCTCAATCTTCGTATTTGGTACCGAGACTGCGAACCGAGACCCAGAGCGAGCGGGAGCCCGAACCTCGAGCATGGGGTCTGACCACGAAACCGACGGGAACGTCGTGGTCTCATACCAGAAGCACGGAGACGACGAAGGGGGACCTAATCGCCCCATCCACTTCGGTTAGAAGAAGAAGAAACAAGCCGGGGGCTGATGATATGTGACGCTTGTTCGGCCAAAGCATTCGCGTACCTTTCAGGCTTCCACTAGGTGTCAAAGCCACCTCTGTAGCTCATTTTTCTGACACAATCTAGCTCCTCCTTTCAGTACACAAAGTGCTGGAGAAATGAGCATGCGTAGGTGGCCAATTTTTTCAATCATGCGTACTTATTGCGTTCGCTGAGAGCCACCTTCAGCTACGTGGATGTCAAAGTTAAAAACACAATTCACCGCTCATCGTGTCGGGACAGTCGGGCTAGTGCAGCGCGCTTTTTCTTCTGCATCTCCATCAGCTTCTACTCACCAACTCACATTGGGTCTGTTGAAATGAAAATGAGCTGAAGATATTATTGGGACGCATCTCGATAATCTCTTCATTTAAATACGAAATATCTTGTTAAACATTTTAGCCAATCATAGTATTTGTGAGCAGTAGTGATAATGCTAACGTGGGTACAAAAGTGGGCAGTCGCACCAACAGTAAATGTCGCATGTCACGCCCTCCTAATTTATTGCTCGACTTTACCAACAATAGATGACAGACTGCAGGTCAACATGGACTTTGCTGTTCTCGTATATGTTGCGACCATGATACGATTGAGCTGACACGATTGACTCCGTAATACGGAGTTGCGGGGCACTGGCAGGGTCCGGTTGCTAGATTTAATGAGGGAGCTCTGTCACTGAGTTCATATTACCTTGGTGCCTTTGCACTGACAGCTCCGCCGCCTTTTTCTTCACTTTTTCAAACGGCTTTCGAGCGAATGAGTAATACTGTTACCCACGCCAAACTATTTGAGCAACGACCTAGCACGATTGTTCTTCACCTCCATCGCTCAGCGACATAACGTGACCTGCGATTGAAATACCGTTAGAACGCGACCGCGATACCGCGATATGGCGTTATTGGTCAACTGCTGGTCGTGCGAACTCCAAAGAGTGGTATTCCGGCTCCGCACGACTCCACTCCCGCCCAACCATTTGTAACCCAGTCTTCTGGTGCAGCACCAAGGAGGGGCTTGCATAAAGTAGTCCAACTGGTCGGGTGGATATCGCTAGTAACTCCACACGAACTCGTCATGCTGGTTCTCCCCGGAGCCAAAGGAAACTGGATCAGGTTACGCATCGCTAATTGCGAAGATGCTTTGTCCGTACTCCTCTGTCGATACTAATGACTGCAGGCGAAAAACAATCCATTCACTGTCTCGACTGGACTGAAGTGCCACGAGACGCAGTTCGGCGCCGACGACACCGTAATCATCAAGGTGTTTACTGTCGCCATCCTTTGAGCGTTCCGATTCCGCTGCCCTTTTCGAGAAGCTCTCCTCGTAACCAACTAATCGCCTTGCCTCACAAGTATCGAGGAAGGTATCGGGAGATGCTACTGGCGCTACTTTCTCGTTCCTTGGTCCGTATTCACTGTTTCAAAATCCTATAGAATGTGGATTTGCTGTATTTAAGGCGAAGGCGTACTCGTACATTTGTTCGCATAAGGAGATGACGCATACACAAGATAGAATGACTTTGACGGCGTTCACAAGAGCATATCTTGAACGTTCCTTTAGTATTCTTGTCTGGCGTGGCAACAGCACGTTCTTTCCATATTATTTTCTGATGTGGCAACAGCAGAAGAGAAAATACTATTGGCATACTTTGGTTGTTAACGAAATGACTTCGACAGGCTGATATAGACGTTGCAAAGAAAACATCATATATAATCACGAGCTTAGAAATATAGATTAAGATCAATCTGAACTTCGCGACCGATCAAATTGAACGAACTGTCGAGTCACATCGAGCTTTAAATGGGATACAATTACCCTCTGATATACAATGCAATAATAGACTTTTGGGTGTTGTAAATTCCGACTGCAGGTGTGTGTGCAACCTCTTGTATTCATAGATTCAGAACGCTCGTGGCGTCTTAGCGTATACGATTGAATATCACAGCCAAATAGCACTCTTTTTTATTCACGAAAACGAAATGTATTTACTGGAGATTTCTTCTCCTGTTTCAAATTCCGTGGGCTTAATCATCTTGCGGCCTCTGTAGGCGACGCAAAGCGACTTGTGTTCTTGCGCATCGTTCATTTCTATGCGATGTGTATACAGGGCTAAGTGAGATTCGACCCAAACACACAAGCATCCAGAACAACAAACACAATCACAATTTTGCTTCGCCAGCGTTTTCTTTCATGAGCACATATATGCCCTAAAGTCCAATGTCACAAGAATGTATGGTGGTCCCAAAAAGATCCACGTGTTCCATGTCTTGTTAATCAGATCACCAAGCGCAGTTGTTTTTGGAGTTAGGGATACATATTTTGATGAGGGGGGGCTGCCAAAACTTACCGAAAGCAATTTGAGTGTCATCAGTTGAATGCTAAAGAATCAGATCATTTTGCTTGGACTGATGTTATTGGCCCCGACAAAACAAGGAGGGCGACATGTGAGACACATACGTCACAGCAGATCCAAGTCATTTTGCTGGCATTCTTGCTCAAAGCATCAATATACAAAATGACTTACATTTATTTAGTGTGCTGATGCTTTATATATGTACTGCAAAACGATGGATGTAGCACTGTTTCAGCTTATCTAGCTATTTGGTTCTTTTCTCTTGATTCTTGACTTCACTTCTTTACCAAGCTGGGCAGACATCGTCGTACCATCTGTGATGTGAATCAACGTGTGCGTCGGACAAATTTGCAGCTGGTATTTGCGGATCTTCGCAAGCATTGCATCAATTTGAGGTAGCCAAAGTCGGGAGCCAGGCATTAGCAGATCGCGAAGCTGAGCTCGCTTGGTGATTCAAATTCATGGTAAATAAGCGTCGTAGAGTCTTAGTGGAAGTGAACACTGAGGGAAAACGAGAGACCAGCCCTGGCATGCATCTAGGCACACATAAACATTGTGCATCTGCTTCTTTAACTCATCATTGCCAGCTAGAGCGCGCTTTTCTTGCTCGTATGAAGCACGCCAATATCATTTTGGTTTGACTGGTGCAAGTCCCCAACGATGTGCTCAGAGTGATCCGAGCAAAAGAGCAAAAAGCTCGATATAGGAGGGCAAGTACGTTAATCTCTGAGTTGGTGTCAAGTCCACCATACCGTAAACGTTGCAGCCATGCGTCCCATCTTGCATATCACTGTATTACTTGATGTATGCAAGCACCGCTTTTTACAAACGACGTTAGTCACCCTGTGGCCGGTATTCATTATGAACTCGAACACTCCTCCGTTCAGTCGGTATTAGTCGCCAAGATTCGGCAATTTTGACATTCTGTCCGGGCCGTCACTGAACACTGCATGCTATCCCTTTGTGAGCACACAGGTAAGAAGCTTGTTGCTCGACGTTGGAACCCAGAAACGTGTGCTTTGCCATCTGTCGTGGCTTTGGACAAAACCAGTCTTGTAGCAACCAGTTCAATGGGAAGCCATCAGTTTCAGGGATTGAGTGACACTCTCGCCTCACTGATTGCCAGTCCATGAGCGAGCTCGTCCCATGTCAGCTGGTCACAAATCTGATAATAATGATGGCTGCCGTTGTCGAAATGCCGAAATGGGCTCGGAATCTTAGTGTCTTTGATCTCGACATCATTCTCGCAGTAGAACTCGCCCCTTCTTCTCGACAGAAGAACGCCCACTTGATAATTGCGGTGGCAATGTTCTCTGTTTTGTAATTTCTTAGTAATATTTGGCTTGAATGGTTGATCCTCACTCTCATTTCCAAAAAACAATCACCAACAACAAGAAGACGCTTGGCATTGACCGAGACCCAGTCTGGGACACCACAATAATACCACTGCACGATGCGCTCTGCTGTCGCTGCATCAAGGTGGTCCACTCCCTCAGTCGGACTCACATCGAGCATGTGTAGCAATCAAATGCAGTACAAATGGAAGGTGAGGGCGGTCAACTAGCAGTCCCTCCACAGCCATCTCGCTCCAGCACTGAAACCCAAGCAACTCCTCGATTTCCAGCCCAAGCTTGCTGCAAAATCATTCAGAAACGGCATGCCCTTCAACAAGCTGACCCAGCCCCTGCTTCAAGAAGCCTTGTCGGTCTTGCCACCTCACTCAGTGGTTCCGATGTGAACGATGCCGTCAGGAAAATATTTTGACGATGTCTACGCCGCTGCAATTACCACGATGTGCATCACTCTTTCTGGCAAGAGTTGCGTCTTCATCACCAAGGCTTAGACCTGCTTGACAAAGCCAAGATTTCAGTGCACGACTTTTGGGCGGCCTCAGCCGCTTTCCTCTACATTAAAATGTAGCCCTGTTTGTCGTCGGTGTGTGCTGCAGCGGCTCCGTGTCCGCGAGAAACCTCTCGTTGTTTTCTTTTGTGCATTCCAAGCTGCGGAACAGGTTGAATGAGGAAAGGAAGGATAAGCTCGTGTTTATACTTCCAATGGAAAGAATAAAGATAGCGAGGATGCTGAATTAATGCAGCCATATGAAGACTTGAGTAAGGGGTGCTCTGAACAAAGCGCTGACGATTCGAATTGCAAATATCTCGAATGGAACGGGCATTCTTGTATAATTTCATCGAATACACTTAAATGCACATGGTATCATTAGACCCGTTCCAAAACCACAATTGTGATGTATCCCACCCACTTCCTTCTCGAAAATGCGAATTGGCACAACGCTGGATATCAAGAGACACAAGCTTTGTGAGAACGTTCCTTTTGTGATCAACCGTCGTGCACTACGATACGCACAATATTGACAGAATTAGATCAAATGCTGGAAAGAAATCCGAAGGGGGGAAAGAGTAATATGTACTTCGACAAATCTCCCGCAACATACTCCGAATCCACCGACTACACACCCACCTGCAAACATTAATTTTCTCGTGCACTTGTTTTGCCATTGTTAGAGTGGTTCTATTTAAATATTATCAACGCAATCGACTAGCTTGAACAAGTCTTTCTCATCGCAAAAAAGCGTACACGTGGTGAAGTGTGCCAGTTGCTGTTTCTATCCTCCTTTATCGATTTCCGTGGCGCGAGTCAACGTGTCATTCATAATATCAACAGATTGGCGAGTGAGAGGCTTTATAATTTACATTGTAAATGCGTATATTTTAACCGCAACTTGTGTCCGTTGGTAGGACGTTAAGGTCGACACGAGCATCTACAGTGCGACATGCGGAAGGGACCTGTCCAGCCAATGCAAAGCGATGCTGTCTAACAGTAGTAGTCTGTGTGGGTCTCCGCTTTCAAACTCTCATTGAACAAAGCGATCTAGTCCTGGATGAGGGTGGGACTTCACCCACCCCTTTGCTTTATTTCATACTCCAAATCAATCTCTTCACCTTTCTTCCACAAAGCGATGCGGGTTTCTAGGTTACGAAACAGCCGCGATGCTCTGTCAAGGGGTTCAAGGTGCCAGATCCGTAAGCTGCAGCACAAGTCAACATATTCTTAGCGCTCTTCCGCCCGGAAAGGTGCTCGATTCAAACTGGAAAAAAGAAGGTATAACTGACAGAATTGTTATGTAGTATCATGGACATTGCGTATTAAGAGCGTTTTGTACTTTCTTAAAGATATAAGATGTCTTTCGACAATACCAGCAAACACAATGCACCCTTTCATCATTCAACTTCGGACCACCTGTCCCTGTCAAGGTCAGCCGGTCCACATTGACCCCTACCTTCATGGCCGCAAAGCAACTAAATTAAGTAGCTCGCGCGAACGCGGATAGCTCCAGAACCACTGGGCAGATTGACTCCGTCCAAACGGGGACCGACGCGTCTTGTCACGGAGCTGCTGTGTGTCACAGGACAGTGCCGGGCGGGTGGAAGGTGGCTTTTGCGGTCTCGGTGCGTGCGCGAGAGAGGGACTTGCAATATGGTTTGGAAGAAGTTTAAATGTTTTGGCGTTTTAACAGTTTTGAGGTTGAGGGTGTTTGGCGATTGCAGCAGGTCAGGTTGCGGACATGTTCCTTTGAAGACTGCAATCTTAAGCTGAGAACACCGTATCCCGTTCACTCTGCGAAGTTAAGCCGGAACTAATCGCAGCGCTGCTAAAGCTTCATCTCCAAACGTACCAGAAAGCACTCCAAGAAAAAAGTCACCGCAACTCGGCGATCGCACTGCGACAGCTCAAGCGGCTAATATAAGACCCCGGGTTTCTCGCGAGCGAAACCGCGGAAGATTGACATGGTTCGCATCCGACTCAGCAATGAGCTTGAATGATGTGAATGGTATGCTAGGGTTGCCAACCGGGTACGTTCATACACAAGAAATGATCCTATCCGGCTCCTTAGAACGGCCTACGCGGAAATAT
Organism: Globisporangium sylvaticum; assembly: GCA_023334975.1. Taxonomy (NCBI): domain Eukaryota; phylum Oomycota; class Peronosporomycetes; order Pythiales; family Pythiaceae; genus Globisporangium; species Globisporangium sylvaticum. Next base: position 4,287 of record JAADVK010000686.1, on the reverse strand, counting down.
ACATGGATGGGGGCAAGATCCACCTGTCAAATTTCAAGCCTGACTCGTCTGAGACTTACCCGAAGGTAGAGCGGAATATGCCAGTTTCTTGATTATGTCTCGAGTTTCAAGAAGTGCTAGCACGCGACAATTACCCCAACACCAAGCTATCAAGCCAAGTCCACCTCTCAGTTTTGCATCACCGGGTATTGATCCAGAGACCACACCGATACCAGCCCAACCCTCAACCGCTGAGCTAAATCACAGACCCAAGAACGAGATGCGCGTGGGACCAACCTGGCCGTTCTAAGTCCGAGATTTTGACTTGATTTCTGAATAGGCGCCACCACCTACACACATCCCAGAAAATGAGCGCACTTGCATTTTGTATACAGGTAGAAGCAAATAGGAAGCTCCATAATCAGTGTAATGTAATTTGTTTATCTGCAAAGTTATGGCTTTTTCCTTTTGATGACATTTGATTGTGGATATCTTTATCTGTAGCTAGTATTACCATTCGCTTGATATTAGTGGTACTGAATGGTGCTTGCATGGCACTCATTCGCGTTTTTCTGGCACACATCTGCATTCGTTCATAGTTGAATTTCAGTACGCTTTTAATCCGATCAGACAGCTCCCAATTTCAGGAGTACCATTGGTTACGGATAGATCGATCTTGATACCAACCGATATTGAATGTTAGTGCTAAATCTCTGTACGAATATGACACACCTTTCTGCACAATCGATGCCTCGTGGGTCCCAAGTCGATCACGACTTCAAGAACGTTTTAGTCGCAATCGTCGTCAAATCATTCTTGTTTTCCATCATATGGATTTTGAAGGGAAAAAATCTCTCAATTACCATCTGTTTTCGAGAATTCCGCGCGCTATAACGATGGCAAAATATCCAATATGCCATCGAGTGAGAGTTCACGTCCGTTATAGCTGTCCCTTCCTAACGTTATCAAAAGGAGTGACCTGAACATCGTACTTGAGTAATTCATTGTCCACAAATAGGCAATGAGAAATATGGGCAGACTGCCACCGCCTCAGTAAATCCCAATGCACCAGGGCATAGGTCGGTGTCTCAAGGGCGAATTAGTCGATTGGACGTGGTGGGAGTGGCTCTTCTTGTAGTTGCGCTTCTTATTTGAGTACAATTACGTGCGATGGTGGGTGCACAACTTTCCAGTGGCGGTCTTGGTGTTTGTACCAGCGCTTGTAGACATCCTCCAATTCTTCAGACAGATCAATCACTTGACGGACTTGAGCTACATGAGCGATTCGGCCGTGCCTCAAAACTGAAGGTCATGACGAGCACGTTCACCCGGTCGCCCTCTTGGGTGTCTGCGCTAATGAAGATGTAGAAGATCATGCCAACGAAATCTGACTGGAAACTACCAGGCCTGTTGGAAACTTCAGCGTAACCTTCTTTCTAAACTCTGGGGACTTCCAGTCGCTATTGATCTGCGCTGTCTACACGATGAACTATTCCGACGGAAGATTTTTTCAGGTGTGGCTCAGTCAAGCGTCGCAACGCGTTCTTGACATTTCTTTTGGGAAGGATGGACTATGTAACCTTTTCAAATAAACACATTCCAAGATGCACACAGTCGCTGACGTCATTTTTGTGACCAACGCGCTCGACCTTGATTAAGACAACACTCGTTTTGCTGCGCGCAACACATGATCCAAAATGTAAACAAAAACAATAAACTGATTCGAGCATTCGTATACAAGTCCATCAAGCTCGTTTGGGGTATTCTCTTTAAATAAGTAACGGGATACTAAGCGTTTCGGAAGGGATTCAAAGCTGCAAATGATTATGTTGTACTTGTGTTTAACGCGAAGGATAATATAAATGCATATGATTGGCTGTCGGATGAGCAATTGCGTGCAAATATATAAGTGAAAGCTAAGCGCAAAAACTTCTAACCGTGAATGGCAATGCTAGTCCGCGCGGAAAGCCAGCGTTTCTATGAAAATCTATAAAATAACACAACGCTGAGCTCTTTTTGGGGCTGGTTGAACCTGGTCTGAACCGTTTGGCGGCGAACAAGAGTGAGGGCCACCGGTGTGCCTACTGAACTGCTACCAGCATCTGATGAGAATCACGAGGTAGATCGCGCAGTGTGATTTATCATAATATATTTACTCGCACTTTCGTTAATACAGCCCCACCACGCGCGATCGGAGCAGCAGATCTCCACCCTCTTTATTGTGTGCGTGGCTTGTGTGCAAAGGAAAAAAATCAGAAGTGACTCCTTTTAAAAACGCGATTGAGTGGCAATTGATCATCAAAGTACCGTTAGCGCAGTCCACAAAACCGAGAGTAGCGATCTGGTGAGCAAAATCCATCCCGGAGATCTCTTCCGAACCATAAGAAGAACTAGCAAACAGGAGCCAGCTTGGCCATTTGTGCGAAGAATATGTTGTTGTTGTTAGGTTATCACAAGTTGAATCGGGTGCGCAAGGATGGTAGCCCAGAGCACTCCCACAACGTCCCACCCAAACCTTCCTCCCTAAGCGTCTCCAGACCGCCACCAAAGAGCTCTGCCAGCGTGATCACCTACAGTCGCCAGGGCGACATCGCAGATCACCGCCAGCATGACTGTAAATAGCACTGACATCGCTAGCGTGCCAATTTCTGAGCGCCGCAATTACACCAAAGAAGTGCGCTGCCAGCGCGATAACCAAGAGCAGCGCCAGCATTGAAGCTCAGATCGCTGCCAGCTCGCAACTCAGAGGCTGTGTCGAAGGAGAGCGCCGCCAGCGCGATACACCAGATTTTAGGGTGCTTCTGTGGGTGAGAAGGTTCGATTCGAAATGCAATTTTTGGTGAAACAAGTGTATGTTCACAGTGGCAACACGTATTAACGGGTTCTGCCAAATAATATACGGTATACTATTGGTCAAACTTCCGTCCGACGGTGTCTTTATATTACTAAAAAAATTCAGTTGGCAAAGCTGCTGTTGTACTTGTTGCCAGTTGTACGCCTGCTCTCAAACGAGAAAGCGAGTTAAACAAGGTAGGTATTGGCACAATTACAGCATCTAGGGGTGCTCCTTTGCGGGAAGGATCAGGCTTTGGCTACTGCGTAGTTAACCACCACTGTTGCTTCAGTGAACCCCACAGTTTGTAGCATGTTACGAATACATGGGAAATTGTACTTCCTTTTGGGAAGCTTGGTGAATTATTTGAGTATCCTTCGCTGATGTTTTCCCCACACCAAAGAATATCTGACCAAAGGTTCCATCGAGATACTACCGAGTGTGCTCTCAAAATTGTATTGGGTATCATAATGCGCAAGGGTGCATTAATTGGCAGAACCCGTTAACTATACGAAAAGCTCATGCGGCTGAAAGTGCTGGTGTTCATCATTGTCAACGGCTCATCTTTTCTGATCAGTGGGAGGACAACTCAACGCATGTACCCACTCAACAGCATGACAAACCGTGGGAACATCATTGTTGTTGCAAAAGTTTAGATTGATGATTGAGAAGAGTCTTGATGTTTGGGTATGCCGATAGAGCAACTTTTGGAAGGGCATATTAATATGAAAACTCTTGGTCCAGATATCGATATCAGATTTCTCTCACTCCACCGCTGGACTGCTGACTCCATAACTTGAGCGACTCTTAACACTAGCGTTTTCGGAAACTATCTCCAAGATTGACGAAGTCTATCGACCAGTAGTCGTTCATATCGGTGGGTCAACTTGTGCAAACTCCACTTTCACATGGCCGTTTGGTCTTTCAGTCGTGAATTTGATGCACGATTTCTACCCAGTTATCCAAGAATCACCAGTGATACGTACAGTATGTATTTGAATGGCTGGCTCGATGCACCTTCACGGATTGACGACTATGGTCGTGTCCGACTTTAATACGTTAATACATTGGGATTGCATTTATCAATTACTGGTGCATTGTGATCAGTCATACTCAAAATGACAAGAAGCTTGGATGTCACCATCTTATGGGTTTTTGAATTGAAACGATTTTTCCTATCGATGTTCTAGTGTTAATATCCGTGCGAAGTTTGATTCACCAACACTGCAACATTTAAATATAACTTTTCGCACTTTTTACACCCTCCAGTTGTTGTGTTATTGTTGGCAGTAGAAAAATCAGATAAAAATGACTCATAAAACTGCTTTTTACAGTTTCAATATTTTAAACTCGAGTTTTCAGCGTGTTATCGATCTTTATATGAAAAACCTTAGGATGTTTATCAGACTGTTGTCAAGGACCCACACATATATTATCCTAGTAATTAGTATTACTATGTTCTAGGGGGGGGGGGG
>JAADVK010000685.1:0-18541 GCA_023334975.1 Globisporangium sylvaticum | reverse complement strand
CTCTCTCTCTCTCTCTCTCTTGATAGGCATGACGCTTCTTACAAGGCGGCGACGGCCTTGAGCTTTGGCACGAGCTGCTGGCCCTTGTGCAGCGACTGGATGTCCGAGTTGCCGCCCACGGTCTTGCCGCCGATGAAGGTGTTTGGCACGGTGCGCTGGCCCGTGATGGCCTCGAGCGCCTCCTGCTGCTCGTCGCCGTCGTTGATCTTGTCGAGCTCCACGACCTCGAAGCTCGCGCCGAGCTCCTTGAGCAGCGCCTTGGTCTTGGTGCAGTACGGGCAGTAGCTCTTGGAGTAGACCACGACTGGCGCGGCGGCGATCTTGGCTTCGACGGTCTCACGGGCGCTTGGCATCTTGATTGTGGGGGGAGGTGGTGGTGGTGCTGCTGCTGCTGGTGGCGTTGAGCTTGGGGTGGATGATTTGGAAATGAGTGAGAGATCGGCTGCCATGCTGGCCGTCCTCACTCACCAGAGCAGCTCCGTCTTCATCGTCATTCGATATGGGTCTGGATGATTTTGGATGGCAGAAGCCATCGAGCCAATCAGAGAGCGTTCTGGTGGTTTAGGGAGATATGATTGGCTGAAATGAGGATAATTGTCCCATCAGAAAGGGTGATTTGCGAGGATCGCGCCACCAAAGTGGTCCGTCAACAAGAGAGAGCGGAAGAGAGACACTGCAGCTGTAAAACAGCACGACAAGGGCGGACGAGGTGGTTGGTTGGATTGGACTCTCATGTGTGTCTCACAAACCCAGAAACGAAAGGCCTTTTGTGTCGTCCAGACTGAGACACAAGCACGATGATGAAGGAGTGATGGAGCTCTTCTGGAAGCTCGTTCTTTTCGTTCTTTTCGTTCGCATTCTACAGCAGGGTTACATCATTAGAAGACCGTCTTCTATTCAGCTCTCTTCAGTACATGTCAATTGTCGCACTTACGACGATTGTCACAGTGCGTGGGTTCCACAAATGTAGCCATGTCCCGAAGCGACGCTAACAATGCCAAGAAAGCATCGACTCGGCTGCTCACACAGGATGTGTTCACTTCTGTGATGGAGAGATGAGCTGGAGAAGCGCTGACGCCACTTGAGCTGATCCTTTACTGTTGCTGCTGCCATTGAGGTCCATCCTCATCAGCCGTACACACACACATATACACATGTCGGACGGCTTCCCAATCCGCAACCGTGGCGTGCACCTGCCCGACCACATCCGCCGTCTGGAGCTCATCAGCAGTCCGCGGTCGCCGCAGCAGCATGTCAGCGTCACTACTAACGCTAATAGAGCGACTGACATCAGCAACAATGTCTCCAGTCCACGCAGAGCTCTGGGTAATAGTACGTTGTTCCGACCGCTCGCCACGCCGCAGTTTGCTCGGGACTTTGTGACGCGATTCGAGAACTCCCCGCCATTCAATCCCGCTACTGCTACTGGTGGTAAGACGCACACAGCTCTCCATTCAACACCATCACCGAGTACTGCCGACCATGAAGACGACTTTGCCAATGTCTTTGGCAACCTGAGCGTCTGGGTCGACGCGAGTCTCCACAAGTGCGTCTCCCACGCGGGCTTTGCGAAGATCCGTCTCTACGCGGTCTTCCTGCAGTTGTCCCTGGACGAGATCGTAGGCGCACCGCGTGATGACAGCTGCCAGGTAAAGAGAGCGATGCGGCAGCTCGACGCGTACATTCGGTACCTCAGCAGCGATAATGGCGACCTGGTGGCAGCTCAAGCTCCGTTGTTACTAGCGAGAGTGAGTGGCGGCACCACACTGCCATCTACTACTACTACAGTACCCAGCCAGCCGCTGCTGCGCACCGACCGACTCTCGCCGAAAGCCAAATTCCAGAGCGCCGCGCTGGTCCCCCAGATGCTCTCGCCTCGCAGCAAGACAACAAGAACAACAACTACTACTACTTCTACCAGTGTGCAATCGCCTCGCCTGTTGCGCAGTCCAAAGCAACCTATCAATGAGGATCAACAGCAGCAGCAACATGACCAGCACATGCCCCCAACGGTGCTCAGGTACCCAAAGCGCAAGAAGATCGTGCACATGAGCGACCACGAGGAGCGCATTCTCGAGCTCGCGCTCTACTTTGAGGAGACGTTGCAGAAAATGGGTGGCGGTGCTTCACAGAGTCCCAGCAAGGCTTCAACGACTACGACCAAGAAAAAGACAAAGGACTCTTCGTCTGCCATAGAGTACACGACCCGCTGGCTGCTGCTCACGAGCGATGAGAAGCACCGCGTGCTGCGCCAGCGCAAGAGGCAGCTCGCGAAGCAAGATTTCTTCCCATGCTCGGCAGCGTACAGCAGCATCCAGCCGTCTCTCATCAGCAACAGCAGTAGCACTATTAGCGACGTTGAGCTCATATCGGGACTCATTGCGGCTCGAGCCTCCAACCCTGGAGCTTCTAAGCCAGCAGACGACCGCCACAACCACAAGATGGGGCTCGCGAGCTACTTCTCGCTCGTCGTGCTCTGTCTCCACGAGTCGGTCCGGCGCGTGGGCGTGTTCTCGCTCGAGCTCGCCGAGTTTGCGTGGAAAGTGCTCTGTGAAGACACCGTCTTGCTCTGCGAGGACATGTTCGCGACCGTCACGAACAACCAGAAGCAGACGCAGCAGCAGCTGCACAGGCTCAAGCACCAAAAGATGGTGCTGCAGCAGCAGATCCTGGACCTGGAGGGCGAGATCCAGCGGCTGCAGACCCAGAACATGCGCTCGCTGACCATGTGCAACCTGGAAAAGCAGGAGTTTCTGCATCTGGAGCGCGAGGAGCAGTGGCACGGCCACTGCAAGGCGCTCGTCGTGAGTTGTATTGCACAGCTTCAGGGCTCGGTGAACACGCCAACGTGGCTGCAAAAGCACCAGCCAAGCGCTGACGTTAACGATGCTGCGAGCCTGGAAGAAGAAGAGGAAGAAGACAGCGAAGGCGATGAAGACAATGAAAATTCAGATGAGGACGGGCTTGGCTCTCGGAGCAGACTCCAGCGCAGACTCGGCGACTACCAGCGCCTGGCGCCGGGGTTTGCCGCGTTCCACTTCCGCAACCGCTTCCAGGTGATCTACATCGCCCACTTGGCGCTGCTCTGCCGGAGCTACCTGCACACGCTGCGCGAGATCAACGACGCGCTGCGGGCGATCGAGGTTCTCTACGCCGAGACTGGCGCCACCAGCAGCGGGCAACTTGGCTCTTCCTCCTCCATTGATACTGAGACCAACAACAATCGGAGGAGGGATTCGGATGTCGTGTCGGCCACCAGACCAACGCTGCGGCGTCCACGGGCTCAGCAACGGTCGTTCGGCACGCAATTCCCGGTCATGGGTGCGGGGAGCGCGCGCAGCTTCCTGCGGTCGCTCTCCTACTGCACGATCGCCGCGACCACGCTGTCGTCGTCGAATGTGTCTCCGTCTTCTTCTCTGTTCCTCCCCGCCGGCGCGTCGGCGAGACTCCAGGCGGAGATTGAGATGCACCATGAGAACGTGATTGTGACGCCCATGGGCAGCGGCCGACGACGCAGCAGCGTGCGCTTCAAGGACGTGACGCAAGCCTCTTCTTCTTCTTCTTTTTCTTCAAGCCAGAAGCAACACCAGCAGCCCCAGCCGCAGATCCGACTCAACAAGGCGGTGCTCAAGCTCCCCAGACACATGAAAGAGCTCCTCGTGCTGCCTCTTGTGGTAGACTCTGAAAATGGCGGCGCAGGTGGAGGAGACGGAGCAGCAGTTGAGCCATTCCCAGCGTCGGACCCGGCGCGTTCGATCGCCACGTGCCTGTCCACGCGCGAGATCGTCGAGAAGATCCACGGGATCTACCGCGCGGCGCTGGATAATGCTTACGCGTCCAGCAGCAGCTCTTTTTCTTCTTCAGCCGTAGGAGGAGGACTGTCGGACTTGCTCCCCGTATCACTAGCCGCCTCCACTACCAATTTCTCAGCACGTTCGAGCCAAACTGAGCATTCCTGGACGTGCGAGAACTTTGTCGAGTCCGTCTACTCTGGACTCCTCGAAGCCGAGAACGGAGATCTCGAGCGCTGCGAGCGCGAGTTCGTGCGGTTCTTCGCGAGTGTGCAGCTCCTGCTGACCAACAACAACAGTTCGCATTCGCCTTCCCACACTGGACCAAACGCGTCGTCACCATCATCAGCAGCAGCTTCCCCGTCTTCGTCGATCGCGTTGGAAACCATTTTCCTCTTTGCGCTGCTCGCGAAAATGCAGTTTCTGCAAATTGAACACAGCGCGAGAAAAGAGCGACGCACACTGCCGTCGCGCGTGTTCCCGTGCTCTTCTACTGCCAGCGCGTGCTTCTGCACGTCTCGATCTCGAAAAGGAAGATAGATTGAGAACAGCGGCTTCTCGCTCGATGTGTGGACTCTGCAGACGCCGACGAGCTGAACAACTGGGGGAATGCAAATCCATCCAGTCTGCTGAGGCGTCTGCCGACCAAGTGCGCATCAAACAACAGCGGATGCAAAAGAACAACAACACCGCCACCATCAACTTGCAAGCCCAGCAGAGCAGTACCTTGAATGCTGCTGCTCCAGTAGCCCCGCCTCAGCAACAGCAGCAGCAAACGCTGACTTCACCTGGGAAAGTGGAGGAGATCCGCCGCAACGACCGCAACGCTCTTGAAAATGGTCCCAAGTCAAATGATACTCACTCTATCAGAACAACACCTCTGGCAATGATGCTCGTGTGCGTGTCAGTCAAGTTGGCTCTCACGGTATTGCGAAATGAAGCATCTGAGATTGCTGCCTCAGTCAAACAAGCAGCGAAAAGCCGCCGGCATACAAGAGCACTGTTTGTTCTCATTTTTTGCGTTAGAAACAATTCCACAAGACACGTACCTACCAACGAGCAGGATTATCCAAGGGGGAAACGAGAAACTCCATCAGGAAGCCAACACAAAGCTTCCGAAATAAGCTTGCACGTATCCTAGCTGTATGGCCGTCTTGGGTTGTTCTACAATCAGCATTCACACATTAGTACCAGTCAGCAAGGTTTGATGCTCATCAAAGAAAGCCATCAATATTCAAGCCAACCAAACTAAAAGAACACAGAACTCACCAGCGGGTTTGGACGGAAGCGGTACGCGAGCATCATCCGTTTCCGGTACTGATCGAACTCGTCGTCGTCTTGCTGCAGCTGGCCCGACGACGACGACCCAGGTTCAAACCCGAGTCCACGACCAGCAGCTCCAGCTCCTGCAGCATTCGCTGTCGCCACACTGTGACTGCTTGCTCCACTGCTCGTAATAGCACCAGTTGCTTGTTGCTGACTTTGCAGCAGATTCACTCCCGCGCTGCCGCCACTCGCAGCCGCTTCTGCTTCTCGCATAAACTTGTCCAGCTACACAACAGTGCAAGTTCAAAGTCAGACCAAATTCCACACTATGCTGACAAGCACGCACTAGAGCATATGTGAAACGCACCTCGGCCTGGGGCAGGAAATCTCCAAGATGGTGCTTGCCCTCGCCATGCTTTGTCAGGCTTTCCGCGCTTTGCAGCGTCTCGAGCATCTCGCGCGCGCGGCGACGGTGCTCGAGCGTGCCGTCCTGGATCTTCCCGAGCTCCGCGTCCTCGACCGAGTCCTTGTACGCCTTCTCTTCTTCAAGCAGCGCTGCGAGCCGCTCGTACTCGGCGCGACGCTCTTCTGTGAGCTGTTCGTTCGTCTGAGCTTTGTTACTACTATTGGACGCATTGCTGAGCTGCATTTGCTGCTGGAAGCCTCGGATGCGCTGCTCCAAGAAGCGCAGCTCCGCCACGTGCTTCTGCTGCTTGGCGCGGATCAGCGCGTCGTGCGCGTCATCGCCCTCGACCAGCAGCGCAACAGCTTTTGCTTCATCAGCACCGTCAGTAGCATCATCGTGACCACTTCGTGGCTTGGAGCTCAAAGTAGTACCGGTTGAAGCCGTGCCCGCTGGCGGCGCTGAGTCCCATCGGCTCCGCTTCTTCTTTTGTGGCTGCTCAGCCGCGGTCTCCTCTGGTTTAGTAACAGAAGGAGTCGTTGACGCGGGTGGCGCTACCAGCACTCGCTTCTTCGTACTGCCAGCAGCGTCTTGTTCGCGTGGCGACCCTTTGGATTCGCTGGCGTTCGCTTGCGAGACCGCGCTAGACACAGACAGAAGCTTAGCATGCGAGCGTCATTCCTCTTGCTTTTGTTTTCCAATACATAATCAGTCACCTGGGTATAGCAATAATAACAGCAAGCAGCTTATTTGTTAGAATACCTTCTGCTTGGCGAGCCGCTCCTCCTTGTGCTGCAGCGCGAGGAACGTCGCCATGAAGCTCCCGTCGTTCTTCAACACGCTCTCCTTCACGTGGTCGTCGCGCTCCGCCGCAGTCACCACCGCGTCTTCCACTCGCGCACTCACTGGCTTGCTGTTATCGCTGCTGCTGCTACTTGAGCTGCTCTGCTGCTGCGACGCGAGGAACTGCGCCATGAAGTTGCCGTCATTTGCAAACGCATTCGCTGCTGCTGGCACTGGAAGTGCGGGTGCTGGAGCCCCAGCAGCAGCAGTAGCTGGGAGAGGAGGAGGAAGAGGTGGTGACGATGGCAGCGGCGGCGGCGGCTGCGGCGCGCTTTCGTTCATCGCTCCGCGCATTCGACTTTGACTTTGCGTTTGATGTTTTCAATCTCGAGCTCAAATGAAAATGAGCTCGCGACTGCATACATCGAAATATCGACACAGTGGGATCTTGCACCTGACACATAACCATTAGATGTCGTAGCCGGTATTATGGTGCACCGCTGCCCAAAGCTCCTACTTCAAGCATATCACCTTGTTCGGTGCAACGTATATTAGATAGACTTCATCACGGGCTTGCCGACCCATTTACCTCACCAATGACTTGCATCACTCATTTTGTGCTGCTGCTGTTGTTGTTGTTGTTGAAGTTGGACGTGGACGGCGCCATGCCAAACTCCGACGGCAGCGCCAGGTCGGGGAAGTGGTGGCGCAGCAGCACTTTCGAGAACGCGTTGTGGTGGATGCAGTGGTGCACGGCGAACGCCATCTCGCGGCTCAGCGTCGACTCGAACGCGAACTCCTGGCCGTCTGCGGAGAGCATGAACGCCGCGCGGAGTCGCTGGCGCAATGCCGCGTCGTCTATGAATGAGCATGCGCATTCCCATACCAAAGGCGGTTAGTTAGTTACAGTCCAAACAGTCTATCTAACACAGCACACATGAATCACAATAATGCGTACCGAGTGCGGTGATGCTTTTCTGCAGCCTCTCGATCTGGTCGATCGCCGCGGCGCGGTCGTGCTCAATGGCCGTGTTGCGCTGCCGCAAGTCGTACCGAATGACCACCTCGTCGTCAGCAGCAAAGGCTCCGCCACTCGCTGCCGCAGCCTCCAGCAGCGTCTCGACCGGCTTTCGCAGGTGGTCGAGCGAGTGGCGCGTGTGCTGCCCGACGCTCGCCTGCAGCAGCGGGCTGGAGAACGTGTACGTCGCGTCGTCGATGGCGCCGAGCAGCGTCTTGTGCTGCTCCAGGATCGAAAGCGCACACGCGCGCACGCCGCGCTCGCCGGCAGTGGTAGCGGCCGCAGTAGCAGAAGGCGTCGCATTGCTGGACGCGCTCGCAAAGCAGCGTGCCGTCCGCGCGAAGGCCATGGAGCTTCTCCGCATCATTGTTGTTGCTCAAATGGGCTCCACAACAATTTGTTGTGAGAGCGGTATCAGAGTCAGATGTCGGATCCCTATTTGTGGGCTGCTGATTCTACTCTTGTTTTTGCTGCTGTCCCTGATTCGATACAAAACTGAAGAGAAGCGATTCTCCCCCTACCCCTAGGGATAGGTCAACGAGGTGTCCCTATGGAATCAGAACAAATAGCCTGATTCTATACAAAAGCTTTTTCTCAGGGACACCACAAAAGACACGCAACAGCTCGCGGTTGCATGTTTATTCGATCGAAGAATATAATGCGGAAATTGCGGAAATAGCCATGGCGATAGCCTAATTTGAGAAGACAGCGTGTTCTATTAAATCTGTTCACGCAAATGCTTCATTATCCGATAGTTACACTTTCTCGTCAATCCAGTAAATCCGAGTAAATTCAGGAATTTACTCGGAAAGGAGGTGCAATCAATGACTGGGCCGACTGCGCCGATCCGCTCAAGATCGCATCGACTTGGCTTGGTGCCGCGCTAACTCCCAGCATGGCATATGCCATGTTCAAGGCTCGCACGATACGCTGATAGTGCTTGACACAGTTTCGCGTATAAATGGCGTTTGACCTGCCTTCGAGGAGGAGTGAGCCACCTGCTGCTCATCTGTTCAACTGTATAGCTTCAGTTTTCGCGTCAAGAACGAAAGATCCCTCGAAAATCCAAAAGTGACGTCAGCAGGGGGCAAAAAGACACAGATCAGGCGGACGTCAGTCTCCACACTCCCGCTGACATATTGTTTCGGGTGTTGCGCCTGTCGGTCAGTCGGCGGACAGACTTTGTACTGTACGTACCATACCACCAATCAACCAGCCAACCAACTCCTCCTTCCGCCAGCGCAATTCCCACAAGTGGATCCAGCCGCGACTCACGATGTCCACACGATCGCGGATGTCTGTCCGCTTTGGGCATACAGTGTGCCAAATAAGCTGAAGCAGCCTGTCATAGAAAATCCGGCAACATGCAGCACTTGAGCTGGTTCGATGCGCTTGTTTGCATAAAGTACCCGCAAAGACGATTTACAAAGTAGACACAACAACCATACGCGCAGACAGGGACCTCGGGCTCCATATATAATCACTGCTTCAATCATTTATGACCCCTCCTTTGACATTTCAGCACCGCCCGTTGCGTTGCATTGCGTTACTCCTGACCTGTCAGGCAGTTATTAGTCAATGGACTCCCTCCTTACCACCTCACTCACTCGCTCACTCACTCACTCAACGGACTGATTCTTTCTCCAGCAATGCGCTCCAGTAGCTCCAGTCGCCAGCCCCAACGTCCACTTTCTGAGCCTGTCGTTGAGCAAAATCCCCAAACGTGCAGAGCTGCTGGTGACATGACTCGACAAAGCCACAACAAGAAATTCAACAACTGGGAATATTTGCAACATCTTGCTTTCCAATCCCAACTCACAAACCTGTTTATCTACAATACTATCCCCCTCAACGTGTAATTTTGTACCCAGTACCCACTGACAAAATCGTCAATCAACCCTTTCTAGTTAGCGTAAACCGTCTCAAACCGATTACCACAGGACGTAGCCACGCCTCGAACGCCCCATCGTGACACGCACACCCACCCCACACACACCCGCCAGCCACCGCAATGCGATCTGCTTTTGATGCCCAAACAAACTGTCCAGACTGTGACTGTGGCGTCCAGCAAAAGAGGAAGACATCCCCAATGAGCCAGAAAGAACGCGCGACCCCCCTCTCACTATCACTCGCACATTCTCAGAGTCTCGCATACCATAGCACGCAGCTGAGCTCATGGGCTCGCGCGCCAAGTTCACGAGTCCCTTCGCGCCGCTGCAGCTCTCGGAGTCCGAGGCCGAGTCGCTCGAGCGGCTCTCGCGCGTGATCCTGCACAACTACGTGGCGCAGTACGAGGCGTTCGAGCTGGCGAGAGGTGAAGCGGGCGGCGGCATCGACGGCCGCGTCTGGAAGCCCGTCAAGCAGAAGGCGGACGTGCGCGTGTTCGTGCAGCGCAAGCCCGAGAGCGACGGTGGCTCGTTCTCCGGGTTCCGACACACGCTTGCCAGGTTCTCCGGTAGTGACTACGTCGTCCCGCCTTCCGAGCTGCCGGTGATACTTGTGGCCGGCTCGGTGGCTGGCAAGCTCGACGATCTCATGTACGGGCTCATGAGCCCGACGATCGAGGCCATGCGCGTCAAGACGTCGTACATCGACGACCACGTGAGCGACACGGCGCTGCTGATGACGCTCGCCGGACCGACCCAGGACGACCCGTTCCAGAGCCTCGTGATCAAGTGGGCGATGAACGAGCAGAGCGCGCTGCTGCGACCGGCCGTGCACAACCGCGACTTTGTGTACATGGAGCGCACGGGCCTCGCGTACACATCGACGGGCGAGCGCGTGGGCTTCCACCTCTTCCACTCGGTGCACTTCCCGCAGACCCACGAGCTCCCGGCGTTCGTGCGCGGCAACGTGTCGGTCTGCGGCATCTTCCGCGACAACCCCGCGCGCGGCCAGGTCGAGTTCTACACGCGCAGCATCGTGGACCCGCGTGGCTCCGCCATGCGGCCGCTCGTGGTGCTCGCGGCGGCCGACATCCTCATCGCCGGCTGGAAGTACATCGAGTGCGCGAACCGCAAGAAGCTCGTGCGGCGGCTGGTGAGCAAGCGCAAGATGACGATCGCCGGCCGGGCTGCTGCTAATTCCACAGACAAGCTGGCGGCCCCCGTCGTGATCGACCTCGGACCCTGTTCCAAGTGCAAGCGGATACCGTCCGTGGCCGGGAAGATGTTCAGCAGCGTGCGCCGACGCCGGTGCGCGTTGTGCGCCGAGTACGTCTGCTCGTCGTGCCGGATCAAGAAGACGCTGAGCCACGTGCCGTCCGCCACGGCCAAGCTCCGGCGGCGCACGCTCTCGTTCTGCGAGGCGTGCTACGACGAAACCTGCAAGATGGACGCGTTCGCGATCGCGCAGCAGGAGATCAACGAAGTGGGACACGGCGCCAGCGGCGGCGATGATGCCGACGACTACCGAGCCGATTGGGGCAGCGCGTTCAGCTTCCAGAGCGACTTCTACTCGCTCACCAACTCGGAGTGAGTGAGCGAGCGAGCGCAGCCCACGAGCTCCGCTTGCAGATACCAACCAAATTACAATTACTACACTACTACGAACTAGAATGCTAATCAATTGCCAATAGAATAGAGGAAACAACCCACATTATTACCAAGCACCTTGGTGTCTACCAGCGAATGTTGTCCACTGGTAGTTTTGCCTTTCCAGAGGTGGTGGAACAAAACTGGTGGACAACATTCACTCACGGGGTGGCAGATGAGTGGTGGTCTACAGCTTTCGAACCCCTAAATGAAGCTCCTCCGTTCGTTTGATTTGTCAGTCGCGTGGCTTTGCTTCGCTGCCATTCGTCGTCGTGGGTCGTGGCGTCTGTGGACAATGCGATCGCTTAGAAGTTCGTTTACTGGACAGACGACGCGAAGACAGGGCTGTCGCTTTCCTCTGGGTTGTGCTCAGGCCGAGCGACCCTAAGACAATGTAGTCGGACTGTGCTGCGTGCACTCACCGCAGCAACGGCGAGTTCGCATGCGCAACAGCAGACGCATCAAGCCAGACAAAGGGTCCACCGGACACGTGACGTCACGACCACGTGCGGCAGAAATGCGTGGTGGGGATATCTCAGCGCAATGGGCGAAATCGACATGCGTGACGTGTGACGTGTTTCGAGTGAGAACCTGCAACTTGCGTTTGCCAAAGTGTTTAACAAAGCACAGTAAACGCAAGCGCAGAGCTCCCTCAGCACACAAGCACACCCAAGCACGCAAGCCAGCATATCAAGCACATACAAGCACGCAAGCCAGCATATCAAGCGAGCCACCACACAAAGACGATCATTTCGTTCGTTCTTTCGAAACCGAAACCAGCACAAAGCAACTGACTGGCCCACCTTGGCGATTACCACTTCAATGGTTGCGACATAAGATTCGCGCCAAGTATAGAAAAGCTAAAACCTGATCCCATATATTCGACACTTACAAATGATTATCCAACAACATGCAGAAGACCATCTTGTTCACGACTTTGCGGCGCCTGGTGGGCTTGGATTTTCAGCGCGGGGTCCAGAAAGGAACGGCTAGGTCCTAGATAACGAACCAGTTGCGCGGCGCATAAGGGGCGTGGATTTCCTGCTCAGGGTCCAGCGAGGCCCAGAACGCAATGAACTCCGCTTCAAACACTACTACACAAAGCACAAGTTAGACGCAAACAAGAGAGTAGCCAAAACCTTCATACAACTCACATGGTTGCCACGCCCGGGAAACCACGATGTTCTCCCAGTTGTGGTACACTGCGTTCCAGCTCCACTTGAAGCTTCCGTTTAGAAGGATATCACTGTCAAGAACTGCATACTGCAAACACGAGCAACGAGTCCAAAGGCGTCCATTTCTAACTCATAACTCATGTTCATCGATACGGCAAGTACTTACTTTCTCATGCATCATGTAGTCGAAGTCCAGGCGAACTTGGATTCCGGCCTGTTGAAGTGCTCGGGCTTGCGAATATCTATCGTGAGCTTGGTGCCCGTCCAGGACCACACGGACGCGAACGTTGCGGTCCCGAGCTCGAACAAGCGCATTCGCGAGCTGCCGTGGAACAAATCACCATGTTAAGCACAAAACTAGTAGTTAGCACTACACACAACTCCACTTACCACGTCATTGGTGAAGCAGAAGAAGTTGATGGAACGATCTGTTTCCTAGACCGGGGAAGCGGAGAACTCGACCTCCGCGATCGTGGTCGGCGGAGTTGTACATTCGAAAGCGCGTACGCTGATGCTGATTTCCGAGTTGGCGAAGACGCCGTCCAAGCTCCGAGTATTGTAGATTGAGCCTCACCGCGGCTTCCCGTCGGTTGAGGCCCGATCGGATGAGTTCTGCAGCTTCTTCTACGTCGGTTTGGTTAAGTGGTCTGTATGCGCGCGTTGGTCTCATCGAGGAAAGTTGACGAATGAGCACGTGGCGAAAGCGCCGAGCAGCTCCTCTGCCGATTTCGGCGATGCATCGAAGCTTGTCTGTGATTTTTAGAATTGATCCTCAGCCTTTCCAATGGAAGCCACCAAACCTTCAAATTTAAAAAAACATTTGTACGTGGTCCTCATAATAATTGTGGAAGACATATTCAATTGTTGAGCGAAAGTGATGTGGACCACGTTGATCCCAACAATATCTCTTATCTCAGTGTAATCAGTAGATATTGTGATTTGTGGGTTTAACCCGTGTGATCCATTTTTATGGGTTTTTCATAGTTGATGAAGATCAACTTTGAAACCCAACAAGGGGTAGGGAGTTGAATGACATCGAGTACTGAGTTGAGTTATTCAGTCTTGGAAAGCGCAAATGCGCATTAAGTGAGTGCTGACAATGACCACAAAAGCACTGAATTATGGTAGCAACTATGGAAGATTTTTCTCAGCGGCACGATTTGCGCAGTTCGTCATGAAACGACAGAACTTTGATTTTGTCCTGCGACTAAAATGTCTACTTTTCTACTTTTTGACTTTGTGTTCCACAATTTGACTGACGATCTGGATGTGTGCGAGCGGTACCATCGTACGGTAAGCAAGCGGCGCCATCCATCGCTTTGGGCATACAAACTCACTGTGTTTTGTCTAGCAATTCTCGCAGCTTTGTCCGGCTTTTCCTTGTTGTTCCAGAGAGAGCATTTTGTTGAGCCACAAAGTGAGGAGAGATGTGCAAAAGTCAGTCATTCGTAGCTTGACAAACGAGCAAATTTCGAGGTTGTCAAAAATGTTACGAAACCAGCGTTGACACAGAACTGTAACAGCCAGCTCAAGGCAAGCAAAGCCGTGTGTGCAATAACAAAGCGCATGCTTCCGGAAAAAGAGAGCAAAACGTTGCAAAGACACACGCAGGAACCGAGTTATCAAGTCCTTTCATCATCCGGTCGTACAACACCGTAAGACGCACGGCACTACCAGAAACAGCAACCACCACAAGGATTTTACGATCAACAGAGTGTCGCTATTAAAGTTGACACAATGCAAGATTGCTCACCACAATCACGTCGAGTTGCTTGAGTGCACACTAGGGAGTGCAATTCTTTTGTCTGCGTTCCCGTGCTTGTTTTGCTTGTTGGCTTGTTTGTTGGATGCGGGCCGCATCATGCGGCAGCTCCTCGTGTTCCATCGCTTTCTTTGCGGATTTGACTGTTTTGTCAGGCGAAACGCCTGGCCCACCGTGTGTCTTTTCTGATCACGGTTTGCCGCCTGACCACAAGCCGAGGTGTACCGTAGACTCCCAGCTTTCCAGCGTTCAAATCGAAACTCGGCGGTACAAATTGGAAAGTGACGACAAGCTCAGCTCGTGTCGCCCCCGCACCACGAGAAGCGACCCAGCCAGAGCTCTTTTACGGTACAAAAGCGTTTGTGTGATTTCGCAGCCGTTATCGTGATGACCCCTAGCCGCGAAAAATCCAACACTGGCGTGCCTCCAACCCAGAAGGCAACTAAATGACGTTATAAGAATTGAACCCGGTACCGGCATACACCTTTTGGCTGGGTCGATTAACGAGGACGGAGAAAGCTCACAAACCAACAACCTCTGTAGTGATAACAAATACCAGTGACCAACGAGCACATAAGCACCCAAAGTGTAATGAACACCACAACTGATGTGTGCCATGCGCAACATGTACAGCACCCCGTTGTGGCTTCCACGCATTCTCACACCCAGAAGGCTTCTCGCCGGTAAGATCACCAGCAGCCTTCCTTCTGCCCAGTTCTCGGTTTCTGTTCTGAGACCCAAGCATTGTTTTGTCTGGACGCAGGGCACTCCGCCTTTCTTGTTTCAAGTGCATCGGTTTGGAGAGGGTCTCGTCGCTGATTGGTTTACGGGACTTGTTTTGGAGGAGGGCGATTGTATTTCGCGCGAATGCTCGCGCGATAGCGTAAGAATAATGCCGAAACGCCTCTTCTCCCCCCCTCGCTCCGCCTCGTTTCTACGCACACTTCTGCAGCGCACGCTCTCTCTCCCTTCTCTCTTCATTTTTGCCAATGGCGATTCAAATTTCACACACACACCACAAAGACCAACTGGCTACGCCCAGTCGCTTCTCGCACACGAGGTTTTTTGTGTCAAGGTGATTTCGTTTATAGTTGTGTTTTGTATGCAGTCTTTTACGCAGCGAGGTTTTTCCACAAGGTTTTTCGACCCAAATTGTATCGAAATGGGCAAGCTCCTTACAAAGACCAAGTAGAAGTGCCACTACTGTACTTACTTTCTTGTACTTGTTCTTTGTATGTGGCGAAACCACCACTCCTCTTGTTGGTTTCGTGCAAGACCGACCTCTCTTGCTGCTTGTTAGGCGAACAAGCGAACAGGCGAGCAAGGCGCAAGCAAGCAGGCACGTGTGTGAACAAGCAAAGCAAGGCGCATTGACGACCGCGCAAGCACAAGACAAGACAAGACAAGGAAGAAGAAGAGCACTCTCTGTGTGACGATCACTTCCACCACCTACATCCATATACATCACTAAGCAAACAGAACGAATATGAGCAGCCACCGACGAGCGGTCGGCGGCGCGGGCCAGCAGCAGCAACAACAGCGCATGGCGACGGAGAAGAACTCGCTGCACCGGTGCGGCATCGCGCTCTGCTCCAACCCGGCGGTGTCCCAGGGCGTCTGCTCCATGCACCTGTCGCGCAGCAGCGGCCGCAGCCCCACGATGAACGCGCCGATGGTGAACGGCGGCGGGTACACGTCGCCCGCGGCACTGCCGCTGCACCCGGCGGTCGCGGGCCTGAACGGTGGCGGCGGCAGCGAGACCCCGGACCGGGCGTACCGCTCAGGCGCCCATATGGCCATGCAGCCGCGCGCCGGCCCCGCCAGCAAGAAGCAGAAGACGACGACCCAGCCAAGTGACTCCAGAATGGGCGGAAACGGCAACGGCCACCTCTACAGCAACGGCAACGGCAACGGCGCGAGCATGGCGCTCACCCAAGACAGTCTCAACCAGATGAACCACCAAAACCTCAAGTACGGCAACAAGGCTTCAGGCGGCGGCCGCTCGTCGTCGTCGTACGACGACAACGCGTACCTGTCGCGCTCGTCGATGCGGCCGTCGGGGT
Source organism: Globisporangium sylvaticum (assembly GCA_023334975.1). Lineage (NCBI taxonomy): Eukaryota > Oomycota > Peronosporomycetes > Pythiales > Pythiaceae > Globisporangium > Globisporangium sylvaticum. Next base: position 2,747 of record JAADVK010000685.1, on the reverse strand, counting down.
CGACGAACGACTCGGTGCACTCGGAGTCGGAGGGCTCGATGGACGCAGACAAGGAGACGAACCAGCGACGGGAGCGCAACCGCATCGCGGCGCGCAAGAGCCGCCAGCGCAAGCTGGACCGCATCTCGAACCTCGAGGACGAGAAGATGCGGCTCGAGCAGCACCGCGACATGCTCGTGCAGGAGATCCGGTCGCTCGAGAAGCGCGACTCGGGCGTGACGTCCACGGCCGTGGTGTCGATCCCGGACCGCGAGTACGCGCACCTGCAGGAAGTGCGCGTGCAGATCATCAAGGCGGTCGAGGACGCGTACAACAGCGGCGACATTTTCTCGACGCTCAAGTACTTCCGCGACGACTCGATCGTGAGCGGGCCGCAGAACTCGTCGGTGCACCTGCGCGGCAAGGACGCGCTCGTGCTCGACTACCTGTGCACGACTTATCTATTCAGCGACATCCACCTGCACCACGCGAAGATCGACAGCGGCGGCCCGCGCAGCCAGCACTTCCGCGTGCACTGGATCTTCACGGGCCGCGTGAAGAGCGCCGGCGTGAGCATGAACAAGGAGTTTTTGGAGCTCATCGAGAGCGTCAAGGGCAAGCGCGTGACGATCGAGGGCGTGAGCAACTTCTCGTTCAGCGGCGACAAGATCGTGTACGTGCACCGGACGGCAGACCAGGCCAAGTTCCTGTCGGCGCTTGTGAATTTAAGTAAAGAGTAGTGGAAGCGTGGGGGATGGCGTCTTCTTTCTCTCTTTTGGAAAGCGTGGAACGAACGAGAGGAAGCGAGTGAGGGAGTATAATGGGAAAGCACACGCACAAGAGAGAGAGAGAGAGAGAGAAAGACGCCACTCGCACAACACACCACACATCATGAATATATCTATATGCATCAACATTTTTTCTTCTCACCAGCGTGTTGATAGTTGGGTTTGTTGGCTATTCACTTGTTGCTTCCTCCAAAGCAGGCTTTGAGAAGCCGTGCTGGTGGCTGCTGGTCTTCTAGAGCTCTTCCTTGGTAGAGGTGCTGGCGGTCTTCTGGTTGGCGTCGCCGTCGCACGAGACTTGCGGCGCGGCCGGCAGCGCGTAGAGGTCGCGCAGGTAGTCGAACACGTCGGTGCAGTTCTGCTCCTGAGAGTTGTGGTTGGGTTGGGTTCATAGCGGCAGTTGGGTACAGTGTCAGTCAGTTGGTCAGTTTGAATGGGAGTGATTAGCCGCGTATATAGAGGACGAACCTTGTAGAGCTGGCACGAGTTGACTGCGAAGGGCTCGACGTGCTGCACAAAGTGTCTCGCGCGGACTGTTGGTGATACAAAGAGAGAGAGAGAATGTGAGATTCTGATACTTAAGTATCAGAGCAGCATGCGTGAGCGTCTGAGCGAGCGTACTGGTGCCAGGGAACTCGCGGTAGAAGCGGTCGCTGAGCAGCCCCAGGCGGTGGAAGTACACGAGCTTCTGGTACCTAAGACAGAAAGCCAACACGTGACTTAGTGTACTAGTCCAGTGCACAACCATGATATGCGCAGAGAAATTATTAAATGGTACCAGTGGTAGATGCGCTGCCAGTCGTGGTCGAGCGCGTGGTCCCAGAGCTGCTCGTCGCTCTTCTTGCACACGATCTGCTTGTACGACAGCTGCGTCACGTGTGAGAACGCCTCCACCGCTCTGTTAGTAACCACACACACACACAGACACACACAATACAAAGAGCACGTTAGCATTGGCTCATCCGTAGACACACACATAGAGCGAGTCGTAGTCCATAGGCTGAGAGATGCAAAGACGGATGGATGGATCAAAGGACGGACGTACTGGATGGAGTCGTGCATCTGCGGCGTGCCGTACTCGGCGTAGAGCGTGTTGAAGAGCGAGGCCTCGGTCGTGAGCTCCGTGAGCAGCACCATGCGGTAGTAGTAGACGAGCGTGGCCACGAGCATCGTGGCCGACACGAGCAGCGAGAGGTGCGAGCCCATGCTGTTCCTGTTGTTGCTCATGGTTTGGGTGGGTATCACAGTGGGGGCTTTGCGTTTGACCTCACGCTTCAAACCTATTGAATAGCATATGTGTGACCTCTGACATGCTGGTATTCTATTTGAAACGTCTGAAAGTCATTCTAGTTTCGGTACTGTGAACACGATGTTAGAAAACTAAGTCGGATATAGGAGCAGGAAGGTTAGAAAAGAACGACAGAGTTGAAAATCATCGCTCAACAAGCGTTTTGAATTGCATATCTGCCACCTCTGCCATCTTGATATTCAGGTAGACAAGTTTTAGTGGTGCAACCAGTGTGATGCTAGAAGAGTCCTGCGATGACTTGAGCTCTGTGCAAAGCTGCAAACCTCGGCGCAGAGCTGCCAGACAGAGGGCTCAATCGCATGCCTGGAGAAGGAAGAGAAGGAGCACTGAAAGTTCTCCAGTCTCCAGCCGCTGCTCAAAATGCCTGGAGGAACTTGACAACCGCCAAATGACTGACGCGATGTTACACCACCGACATACACCTTGTGATAGTTGTTCTTTCCCTCCCTACTGCGTTGTGGTTTTGCGTGGTGGTAGGATCCTCAGCATCGCAAACGGAAGTGTGATGTCGGGAGACCCCATGCGTTTCGCTTTGTTCAAGAACGATGGACGTTGGTGCCAGCATGAACGCTGATGCGTTGGTTTCTACGCCATCTCTTAGCTTAAAGAGGAGTGCGATGCTAGCTCAGGCCACGTGGCCTGGACTTCCCCAGTGTCCAGGTGCACGTGGACTG
>JAADVK010000684.1:0-18568 GCA_023334975.1 Globisporangium sylvaticum | reverse complement strand
GCAACTTCCACGTGCAGCTGGTGCCGGGGCAGAAGGTCACGTACGACTTCTCGCTGACGCTGCCCGTGCGTGGCGCGATGCTGGCGACAGTGGAGAGCGCGCCACTGTTGTAGGTGGCAAAAAACTGTGCGGTGTTGTGTGTAAGACAATGTCAATCGTTGTGTGTGTCTTTTGTAGTGCCTTGTTGCCTTGTGGTGGTGAATCTAATAATGAGAGCAAACCTGTTCGGGGTGAACGGGGGCCATCGTTGTCGGGCTCTCGCTGCTAGCGTTCGTGATCCCCGCATGGATCACCAACCGCAAGACCACTAACGGCAGCACTGGTACTGCATCAACCCCACGCCAGAAAGTGTACCGACCGCGCTGGACGCTGCCGATTCTCGGCAACACGCTCGAGATGGCTGCCCACTTCGACGACTTCCACGACTGGCTCAGCAGCAACTGCCAGAAGTTTGACGGCAAGCCCTGGGAGATCTCGGTGCTCGGACGACCAAAGATGCTCGTCGTGTGCTCGCCCGACTCGTTCGAGGACGTGATGAAGACCCATTTCGACAAGTTCGACAAGCGCACGCAGAAGTATCTGTTGTCGGACATCATCGGGGACGGCATCTTTGCGGTCGACGGCGCCAAGTCGGTGCATCAGTGCAATACCGGCAGCAACTTGTTTACGAAGCGCACGCTGCGTGGGTCCATGACCGCGACTGTGCGGAAGCACATCACGGCTTTGAATGCGATCCTGGCTCGCACACGAGATGAAGGCAAGCCCCTGGAGCTGCCCAAGCTCTTCAACGCGTTCACGCTCCAGGTGTTCTCGGAGATCGGCTTTGGCGTCGAAATGGATCTGCTCGACCCGGAGAAGGACTACCCGTTCCGCGTCGCCTTCGACGGCATCACCCATGTGATCATGCCGCGGTTCTTCCGCCCGCAGTGGTTCATCAAGCTGCAGCAATGGCTCAGCGTCGGTGCTGAGGCTCAGGTCGCTGCGTACAGGAAGGTGGTCCACACAACGATCCTGGACGTGATGCACAAGTCCATTGAAGCGCACAGGTGCGGTCGCAGTGGCGGGGACTTCGGTCACAACAAGGACCTCGTGTCGCTCTTCCTCGAGAGCGCCGAGGGCCAACCCGACCCCGCGTACTTGCGAGACATCGTGATCGCGTTCTTGTTTGCTGGTCGCGACACGACGTCACAGTCGCTCTTCTGGTTCTTCACGACGCTGACAAAGCACCCGGAGGTCGAGCGCAAGATCCGCCAGGAGATCGCAGAGAAGCTGCCCGAGGTCTTCAACAGCAGTGACGTTGGCGCGTCCCCTAGCATGGAAGAGGTCGAGACGCTGACGTATCTGGAGGCAGCGCTGAGAGAGTCGATGCGCTTGACCTCCACTGTGCCGTTGAACGGCCGCACGGCCACCGAAGACCTCGTCTTCCGCGACGGCACGCTCGTGCTGCTGCCGACCTATGCGCTCTTTCGCATGAAGTGTCTGGGGACCGGACGCCGAGGAGTTCAAGCCCGAGCGGTGGATCGACCCGAGCACGGGCGGCCTCATCCAGGTGTCGCCGTTCAAGTACCCAGTGTTCCACGGCGGTCCGCGCCAGTGTCTGGGCATCAAACTCGCGTTGCTCGAGATGAAACTCGTCGCGGCGAGCATCCTGCGCGAGTTCCACGTGGGCGTGCTCCCAAACCAGGAGGTCACCTACAAGATCTCGCCCACGATCTCAGTGAAAGGCACGGTGCTTGCGGAGGTGGCGAAGCCTCTGGAGGTGTAGAGAAGCCACTGAATGCGCCGCGAAAGCTTATGTGCGCATGCACACGCTGGATACCAACCAACCAGTCACTGTGAACCCATCACCCATCAATACCAACAATGTAGCCATCTTGACCACAATAGCACGCTTTCATTGGCCAATATTGGGATACAAAAGGTTGCGCGCGTTGATGTATAGCGTCCGAAATTGGCCGTGAGGACAGCTCAGTAATCGTTCTCTCTCTCTCTCTCTCTCTACTCTTCACTTGGCTCGTCCATCCCTTGTACTTCAATAGAGTGGTGCTGGATCTGAACCTTGTCCTGTGCCTTGAAAACCTGTTACCCTAACAAAGATAGAACCCTCTGATTTCTTCGTCATTGCACAAGCTGTCCCCATGTGATCGGCTTCATTGATGAGCAAGTCCAGTAACGACCGACGAGAAAGTGTCCTTTGCAGTACTGGAGAATGAGCAGTCCGTCGCACTTCTTGTGAAATAACCTCCACTGCTTAGAGCGATGGCATGGCTACCTTGCGGCGGCTTTGCCCGTGTTCTTGGGCATCTTCTTGTTGCGCGAGTCCTCGATCTCCTTGGTCTTGTAGTAGTGTGGCGCGAGCTCCGTGAGCCACTCAGCCTTGATCGGGATCACGGACCGCATGTACTCCTTGGTCGTGAACGCCAGCTCGTGGTAGACCACCCAGGGCGGCACCTCCTCCAGCTTGATCAGGCACGAGCTCGGGTGGATGTACACCGAGTGCGCCTGCTTGACCGTCTTGTAGTGGCCCGAGCTGTCCAGCTTGGCCGCATTGTAAAAGTACCCGGCGCAGATGGCCTTGCGGATCACCTCGTGGTCCGTGCGGTTGCTCTTGCGCTCGAGTTCCACGCGGTCGCAGAGCCCCTCGAGCTGCTCGCGCACGTCGCGCGCCGTCTTGAGCGAGCGCATGATCACAAAGTTCTCGTACGTCCACTGCGTCGAGTAGTTGGTCTCCACCCACTGGTTGTACACGTTCATGAGCGTGATGTGATCTCCGCCGCCGCCGCGCGCAAAGTTCAGCCGCGCGTTGTCCGCGTGCACGGCCTTGTCCTTCGGCCGGTAGAATATCGAGTTGTTCACGCTCAGCATCGCGCACACCGTCATGATCTCCTCTGTGCAGCCAAACTTCTCGGACGCCACCAGCGCCTTAGACATCATCGGGTCCAGCGGGAACTCGGCCATCCGTCTCCCGAGCTTCGTCAGCTCTCCCCTATCGTTCAGCGCGCCGAGCGCGTACAGCTGCTCGAGCGACCGGATCAGCGCCTTCTCCGGCGGCGGGTCCATGAAATCAAAGTTCAGCAGGTCGTTCACGCCCAGCGACTTCATCAGCAGCACGACACTGCCCAGGTTCGTGCGCTGGATCTCCGGCACCGTGTTCTCGTCCAACTCGTTCTTGTACGACCACGCAGTGTACAGGCGGAAGCACTTGCCAGGCGCGGTTCGTCCTGCTCGGCCCGCGCGCTGGTTCGCCATCGCCTGCGACACCGGTGCCACCAGCAGCGACTCCATGCCCGTCTGCGCGTTGTAGTTGGTCTGTTTGCAGAAGCCCGTGTCGATCACGTAGCAGATCCCCGGGATCGTCAGCGACGTCTCGGCGATGTTCGTACTCAGCACCACCTTGCGCGCACCCGGTGGCGTGGGCTCGAATACCTGCGCCTGGCGCTCCGACGGCAGCGTCGCGTAGATCGGCCGGATCAGCAGCTCTCGTATCCGCGACCCCAGTCCTCGCGTGCGCTGCAGCAGCACCTCTTCCGCGGCCTCAATCTCTTCCTGGCCCGTGAAGAACACCAGGATGTCGCCCAGCGGCTGCGTGACGTGGATGTGCAGACACGTGATGATCGCGGCGTCCAGGTAGTCCGCCTCGGGGGCCTTCGTGTACAGGATGTCGACGGGGAACATGCGGCCGGGGATCTTGAAGATCGGCGCGTCGTCAAAGTACTCGCTGAACTTGGTCGCGTCCAGCGTCGCACTGGCGATGATGATCTTGATGTCGTCGCGGAACCGCGCCACGTCCTTGATCAGACCAAACAGGATGTCGGTGCTCAGTGTGCGCTCGTGAGCCTCGTCGATGATCATCACGCTGTATGACTTGAGGTCGGGCTCGGTCAGGAACTCACGCAGCAGCATACCGTCCGTCATGTACTTGATCACGGTCTTCTCGTTCGTACAGTCCTCGAAACGGATCGAGTACCCGACCTCATTGCCCAGCTTCACGTCCATCTCCTGCGCCACACGCGCCGCGACGCTCATCGCAGCGACTCGACGCGGCTGCGTGCATCCGATCTTTCCCAGCTCCGAGTACCCAACTTCGTGCAGATATTGTGGGATCTGTGTGGTCTTTCCCGACCCTGTCTCACCTTCAATGATGATCACCGAGTAGTTGCGGATCGCCTCCAGCAGCGACTCTCTGTACGGGTAGATCGGCAACCGCTTGCGTCCTTCTTGCATCGACAGGTTCTTGGATTCTTCCATCTTCTCGCGGGCGTCCTTGATGTCCTGCTCGCTCACGTGCTTGCCCGAGAGCATCTGCTCCGAGATGAAGTCGATCTGGTCGTCAAACACGTAGTCGTACTCGGGCTCGTTGTCGCGCTGCGCCTTGTCCTTGGCGCCAAACTTGGTCTTCGCCATCTTCACCTGCGTCTCCTCCCACACCTCCTGCTCCGTGCGGAACACCTCCTCCTCTTCGTACCGGTCTGTGAGCAGGTCCTCTTTCTTCTTCACGCGGTTGCCCTCGTCGTCCACTTCCTCGTACGAGTCCGGCATCTGGTACCCGTCGAGCTTCTCTTTCTTCGACCGCGCCTTCGCAGTCTCGAGGATGCGCTGGTTCAGCAGCATCTGCTGCTTCTCCTTCTCCGTGCGGTCGCCCTCGCCAAAGAGCTCGCTCTCGTCCTTCAGCTGGAGCTCGAGCAGCTCGAGCTCCTTCTCTTCGCGCTTCTTCAGGTACTCCTGGCGGGAGACTTCGCGGAGCCGCGCCAGCTTGTCGCGCACTGCGGACGACGCGGACTCCGCCACTTCGCCGCGCGTCGAGAGCTGCGCGATCTCGTCTTTCGTGAGCCCGCCGCGCGATTTCTCGTCGTCGCTCTCCTCATCACCTCGTCTACGCTTGCGCGTCTTGTCGTCGTCGCGCTTGCGCAGACGCTCGGCGAACGCGTCTCGCTCTTCGCGGTCCTGTCGACGTGCGCGCTCTTCCTCCGAGAGGTCAGCGTCGTCGTCGTCGCCACCCGCAGCCCTCGCCTCCACGAGTCTCTTGGTGCGGTGGTCGTGGATCACCACCACCTCCTCTTCTTCTTCCTCGTGCTGTTGCTCGTCGCCATCGCTCCCTCCTGAGGAGTCTGCGCGGCGTCTGCGGTCGCGTCGGCGCCGCGCGAAGCCGTCCTTGCGCTGCCGGTCGCTGCCACTCGATCTGCTGCTCATAATGCGCGCTTGATCGTTTTCTGGTGCTGTGTGTGTTGGTCCGAAATCGAGATTTTTCTCGGATAAATACGTGGGAAGATAAAAAAAATAAAATAAGATGCTTAAGCTCCGTAACTTCTCAGCTAACTCCGCGATTTGATGCAAAACCAAAAACGGAAAAGTCCCAAAACAAAAACAAAAAATATACCATAACAATTACAAGAGAAAGTACACGAATTGTTTATTAAGTATGCTTTTCCACCCAACAGTCTCCGTTAGCGTACTTAACAATTTCTTCAGTACCCTGTCGAAATACTTGGATACAATTGTTTTGCGGTACTGGACTGTATTCTGATTTTGACAGCTTTCCATTGGTTCAAAAATATAAAACATACTAGCGAATCATGGGAACGTTATATTGAAATGGCTTCATTTTGACACTTTGCATCCAGCAGGTCTCCGACCTCATTTTATCACTCGAGTGACGAAAGGCTCTCAAGCAAATTGGGCGGACCCAGGAGTGTTTTCAAACCCCACCAGCACGGTGCCCTTGACCGCCATCGTGGTCGCCATGCCATAGACTACTCGCTGGTTTGGGAGGACGCTGATGCGGAACTTGCTCAGCAGGCTCGCCGCGACGATCTTCATCTCGAGCATCGCGAGGTTGAAGCCCAGACACTGGCGCGGACCGCCGTGGAACACTGGGTACTTGAACGGCGACACGCTCACCAGTCCGCCGGTGCTCGGGTCGACCCATCGCTCTGGCTTGAACTCCTCGGCGTCCGGTCCCCACACGCTCTTCATTCGCCCAAGCGCATAGGACGGGAAGAGCATGCGCGTGCCCTTTCGCACAAACGTGCCATCGCAGAGCACCAAGTCCTCCTTTACTGTGCGGTCGTTCAGCGACACGATGGGGTTCAGACGCAGACTCTCTTTCATCACTGCCTCCAGGTACGCCAGCTCTTGGACCTACTCCGTGTTTGGCGCCGCGCCGACCTCTTTGCTGTGGAACAGCTCGGGGAGCTTCGTTGCAATCTCGGTGCGGATTTTTGCTTCGACCTCCGGGTGTTTATCGACCATCACGAAGAACCAGAAAAGCGTCTGGAACGCGGTGTCGCGACCCGCGAACAGGAACGCGAGCAGGATCTCCTCCTCAGCGACTGCAGAACGAGAAGTGAGTGAGTTTGAAATTTACGAAGTTCAGGCGCGAAAGGAGAGCTACGAGGAGTTGCTCACGTGCGTATGTTGCTGTGTCGTTTGTTTGCTTTTCTTACGTGTTTATTTTCTGCGCTAATTGGTTTCATTCATATAAGACGTCACCTTGCTTCGGTGATCTATCCCCCGCCATGTACTATCGCGCATACGCTACTGTTCCTAGTTCTCGTCGCTGCTCTGGCGCCAGTGGTCCACGAGCGACTTGAAGATGCCGTCGTGCTTCTTCTGCAGCTCGGCCGGCGGGCCGTACTCGGCCACGGTGCCCTTCTCCATCACGAGGATGCGGTCGGCGTCCAGGATCGTGTTGATGCGGTGCGCGATCGTGAGGCACGTGCAGTCCTTGAACTCCTCGCGGATGCTCATCTGGATCTTGCGGTCCGTCTCCGTGTCGATCGACGCCGTGGCCTCGTCCATCAGGATCACCTTGGAGCGCTTGAGCAGCGCGCGCGCGATCGAGAGCAGCTGGCGCTCGCCGACGCTGAAGTTCGAGCCCTTCTCGTCCACCAGGTCCTCGAGCGAGCTCACGGCCTTGTCCAGCTGCGCGCGCTTGATCGACGTCCAGATCTGGTCGTCCGAGAACTGGTCGAACGGGTCCAAGTTCGAGCGCACCGTACCCGAAAAGAGCACAGGGTCCTGTGGGATGATCGCGATCTTGGCGCGCAGGTCGTGGAGCCCGATCTTGCTGATGTCCACGCCGTCAATGACGATGTTGCCGGCGTCCAGCTCCGTGAGACGCATGAGCGCCACGATCAGACTGCTCTTGCCCGCGCCAGTGCGTCCGACGATGCCGATCTTCTCTTGCGCACGCACCGAGAACGTGAGACCGCGAAGTACGCGCGGGAGTCCTGGACGGTAGCGCATGCTCACTTGGTTGAAGTTGATCGTGCCCGAAGTCGGCCAGTCGAAGCTCGGCTTCTGGTCCGCGCGGCTCTCGAGCGCGCCTTCGGTCGGCATCTCCGAGTACGTCTTGATGCGCTCAACGGAGACCATCTGCGTCTGCAGCTGAGAGATCATGCGCACGGTCCAGTTGAGCGACTGCGTGACGTTGAACGCGTAGGTGAGCGACACACCCACCAGACCGGCGAACGCCGTTCCCTGCGCACCATTCGTGCCGTGGGCGAGCACCGCCGCGAGCGCCGCACCCGACGCGATGACCGTGCCGACAAACTCGAGACGCAGCGCCAGCCAGCAGTTGACCGAGAAGTTCAGAAAGTACGCGCGCTGGTTCTTGTCCAAGAGGAACTGGTTGCGTCCCATGAACTTGCTCTCCACACCGTACGCGCGGATCGTCGGCAGGCCGTCGAGCGTCTCCGAGAGCAGCGCGAAGATCGGCGAGCGCGAGATCGAGTCGAGACGCTGCAGCTCGCGCGACGTCTTGATGAAGTAGCGCTGCGAGACGTAGTAGCTCACGAGCACGGGCGCGAGGATGACCATGAACCCCGGCGTGATGTACGAAATGGTCACGAGCGTCACGAGCACGCTCACGAGTGTGCTCAGGAACCCGTTCCAGGTCGCCGGGATGCTCTCGTCCACGGTGTAAATGTCCTTGGACATGCGGTTCACGATGCGACCGAGCGGCGTCGTGTCAAAGAACGAGATCGGCGCGCGCAGCACGCGCGACAGCAGGTCGTTGAACATCAGGCGACTCGCGTGCAGCGAGCCCAGGTACAGCAGCAGCACGCGCACAAACATCGTGAGCGCGGCCACGGCGTTCAGCGCCATGTACACGTACACGTAGTACATCTGCGAGTCCGGGTACTTCTGCGCCTGCTCGGACCAGTACGATATCCAGAGCGTGGCGAGCAGCGTCACGCCCTGCGCCGCGATGAAGCCCATCACGACGATCGAGCCGGCAAACATACCGCCGAACGCGTTGATCCACGCGCGGTAGACCGACCAGGAGACGTCCCCCACGGAGCGGTCTTCGTCCACCATGAGCTGCTCGCCGCTCTCGTAGCCGGCCTTGCTGTCGTCACTGCGCGTGGACGACGCCCGCGACACCCGCGTGGAGCGGTCGTGGCTCTTGCGCGAGCGGTTGCCGTCGTCATCACTGTCGCTGTCGCTGCTGTTGTCCACATCGGAGGTCGAGTCAGCCTCGGCGCCGCTCTCCTCTTCCTTGTCGCTCTCCGTGTAGTTGAGCATCATCTGCGCCAGCACGCCCTTCTTGGCCACCACCTGCTTGTACGAGCCATGCTCGACGATTCGTCCGTCCGAGAGCACGACGATGTTGTCGCACTGGCTCAAGAAGCTCAGCGAGTGGGTCACGAGCACCACGAGCTTGTTCTTGAGCGCCTTCTTGATGCAGTTGGCGAAAATGTCGCTGCCCACGTGGCTGTCCACCGCCGAGAGCACGTCGTCGAGCAAGTAGATGTCCGCGTTCTGGTACACGGCACGGGCGATCGCGACACGCGTGCGCTGGCCGCCACTCAGGTTGATGCCCTTCTCGCCGATCTCCGTGCGGTCGCCGCCGGGGAGGATCGCCAGGTCTTTCTTGAGGCAACTCACGCGCACGGCGTTCTCGTAATTTGCCGCGTCGAACGGCAGTCCGAACGTGATGTTCTCACGCACCGTCGCGTTCTGGATGAACGGCTGCTGCGAGACGTACGCGACAGAGCCGCGGAGCGCGACGTCACCCTCACAGAGCCGCGCGTCGCCGAGGATCCCGCTCAGGAACGTGGACTTGCCGCTGCCAACCTGACCCACCACCGCATGCAGCTGGCCCGACTTGGCGCTGAACGAGATGTTGCGCAAGATCGGCGCGTCAATGAGCTCAGCGCCAGCTTCCAGTTGCGCGCCAGCAGCGGTGCCGTCCGCATCGCCAGTAGCTGCCGCTGGGTTCGCGCCTTCCCACTTGAAGTCCGCGTTCTGCACCAGCACGCCGACGTCCTTGAGGTTGCCCTGGCCGACCTTGACGCGCTCCTCCGCGAGGAAGAAGTTGCGCAGACGCTCGAAGCTCACGCTCGCCTCCACGATGTTGTTGATCACCTGCGGGAGCATGAAGAGCGGGAAGCGCAGGATGTTGAAGAGCGCGAGACTCGTGAGCGCCGTGCCCACGTCCAGCGTGTTGCCCAGCAGCACGTACGTCAAGAACGACACGACGGTCACGAGCGCCGGCACAATCGAGAAAATCGTGTTCGACCCGCTCTGCGCAAACACGTACACGCGCAGGCGGCTGAGCTCGTCGTCGCGGTACTTCATCACGCGCTTGGCGAACGACGTCTCCCACGCCTTCATCTTGATCACCTTGATGCCCGAGAGCACTTCGTGGCAGATCTTGATGCGCTCGTCCTTGACGTTCATGAGGTTCTTCTGCAGGCCGCGCATGGCGCGCGAGATGAGCGACACGAGCGGGATCAGCAGCACGATCACAGCCACGCCCGCGAACGTCGCGACGCCGATCTGCTGCCAGAGCAGCACACAGGACACGACGATCTGGAACGCCGCGTACCAGATGCCGTGCAGGTACGGCGTGAGCTCCTGCAGGCGCTGCGCGTCGATGGACATGAGGTTCGTGATCTCGCCCGTGGTCTTCTGCTGACGCGCCGCGGCGGAGAGCACGAGCGACTTGTCAAACACAGCGGTGACGATCGCACTGCGCAGCTGCATGCCCGTCTCGAAGCAGTAGAAGAAGTACTGGCGCAGCGAGAAGGACTGGATCACGCCCGAGACGAAGATTACCGCAGCGTACGTGAGCCCCTCGGAGAGCGGCGCCGTCGGGTCGCTCAAGTACGCGATGATGTCTTTGATGATGATCGGACCAACGAATTGCAGCGAGTCATGGATCAGCTTGAGGAAGCCCGCGATGACAAACTTGGCGCCGAACGCAGTGGCAAGTGCCCACGCCAGGCTCGGACGCGCCTTCTGCTTCTGCAACGCCCACTTCTCAGCAAAGCGCTGCGAGATGCTCTCGGCGCGGTTGTACGGGTCTAACTGGAACAAGTCGTCGCTCTCGAGCGGACGCTCGTTGCCGAGCTTCATGAGCGGCGTGACCCACGTGAAGAACACGGACGCGCAGAAGCCCGAGTACTGCGACGGGTAGCGGTCGCCGAGCCCATCGCTGTGGTCCCACGCGTTCTCCACCGTCTGCGTGAGGTGCTGGTAGTCGCCCTTGGACGCCGCGTCCGTGAGCAGCGGCTTCTTCTCGTTCTTGCCGCCGCCAGCCATGATGGAAGGAAGGGAACGTCCACACACACACTTGTGCACACTTGTCACGAGGTCGCACTGTGCAGGAGGAGTCCAATTGAAGAGTGAGGATGCGAGCGAGCGAAAGGGAGGAACAAAGCGCCGCAGCCACCACCCAGTCTCTCGGTCGTCGTTACGCCCGTTCAGCTGCCCAACGGCTCGCGCAGTTCTTTCTCGAACGCAGAGCCACAGATCGCACACAAGCAACAAACAACCGCTGGAGCCAGTCAGTCAGCGGTTGAAGAGCGTTCCAACGGCAGAACGGAGCTTCGTGCCCCAATTGTACCAATCATCGCTGACTAAACTTGGACCACTTTCGACCAATCATAGCATGATTTGGTCATTCCAAGTCAAGCTTTGATTGGCTGATAAAAGTAGAAATCCTTGCGTAATCTTGAGGATGGTGACGTCATTGTTGTGTCTCATTGCGTAAACATGTTTTTTGTTAAAAATGGCCCGAGATGGCGACTTTGAAAAGTTTACTTGGATTCTGTATGGAAATTGAGCCTTCCATCTTTTTTTGTGGAAGGAGCAATTTCCATACGAAACCCAAGTAAACTTTTCAAAGTCGCCAAAAAACTATTTTTGGCACGTTCACGTCGATGACGCGATCGGAGGCTGATGACGTTACACGTTACTCGAAATGTACCTGTCATTTACAATAGGCCTTTTTACAATTTTGGAGTGCTTTATAATGCTTTTTGTGTGTCTTTAAAAAGTATTCCACTGCTATACTTTCCAGTATTTAATACTGAGGGTGATCGAAGTACATCACTCACCAAATATGTTTACGCTATCGCTCTTTCAAACTTAAAATGCATAGTGTCGTTGAAGTATAGTATTTTCGTGTGTTTGAGTAATTATGCTTGAACCCAAAACTTAATTGAATATGAAACCTCAAAGCAAGTTAATTGGTTGAAAATAGACGGAAGCAACACATTTAGCGAATCATGTTATTTAGCCTTTGGTCAAGATGGCTGCATTTTGCGAAGAGGTCCTTCTCTCACATGCATCTTGTGCAACTTGCTCAGACTCTCGGCTGCTGCAAGCGCTTCGCCACGAACTGAAATCGTGGCCAATAGCTTGTGTAAGTTACGCACTGATTTGAGGGTATGTTGGTCTGAAACGTACTCGGCAAACACGTCGAGACGATCTTCATCTCGAGCACCGCGAGGTTGATGACTAGGCGAGACGCAAACCGCCACGGAGCATCCTGGGTACCTGAAAGGCAACACGTGAATGAGTTCACCAGAACTTGGGGCCAGCCTAGCGCTCTTGCTCGAACCGATCGGCGTCGGGCCCCTAGATGCTCTTCATTCGTCCAAGCGCGCAAGACTGGAAGAGCATGCGCATGCCCTTCCTCACAAACATGCCGTTGCAGAGAACGAGGTTTTCCTACAATTCAGGGGTACAATTGTGATACAGCACAGTTGCAAATACGGTCTCGCAAGGCCATGCTTGAACCAGGTCTGCGACGAGCGAGGACCTGCGCTATCAAGACAGGCTGGGCGAGAAATCCTGCTGCGGCCGTCCCTGCTCTCTTAAGTGGCCCTGTGCAGCACGTCCAGGATCCTTGTGTGGGAGCACCTTAATCGTGCCAGCTTGAGCTTCTGTGCTGACGTTGAATCACTTTTGTAAGTTGCTGGACTGCTGCGAGTGAAAGAAGTAACACGGAAAGGGTTCATGTAGTCCTTCTCAGGGTCGAGCAGGTCCATTTCGACGCCAAAGCCGATCTTCGAGAACATCTGGAGCGGTGAAGAGCTTGAGGAGGTCGAGCGACTTCCCTTCTTCTCCGTGTTTGGGCTAGTATCTCACTCCAAACCCGCGCTTTGCTTGCTCCCCCGCACTCGCTGTTATCGATCCACGGAGCGCGCGCTTCCACTTCACGTGTGCGTTGTCAATCAACCAAGATGGTCCTCGTTTTTGACCTTGGGGGTATAGACTTTTGTGGAGATGATATGTACAGTCTACATAGTGCATTACTGTAGTTTTACAGATCGTATCTGCTAGCTATCGGTTGCGTGTTGCAATACGCAATTCCAGCAGAAGTCCTCTCTCGAACGCAACCACCCCAATCAAGCCGATCAAAGAGCATGGACGGCAAAGGTGGGCGTGGAGGCGGTGGCGGTGGCGGCGCTGGCAACAGCACAAGTGGGAAGAAGAGGGCGACGCGCAGCAAAACAGCCGCCGCTCAAGCACAAGCACAAGTACAAGCGCAAGCTGCTCCTGCTGCTACTACTGGAGCCAACAGCGGCGGCAAGAAGAACAATGCGCAAACCTCAGGCGGCAACAACAAGCCAAAGGCGGCCGCTACTGCAGAGAAGAAGAAGAATGCGGCGCAGCAGTCTGGCAATCAGCAACAACAACAGCAGCAGCAGCAGCAGTGGTCGGACCAGCCGAAGAAGAAGAAGAAGAAACGAAGACTCCATGCCGGCGCTGTAGCTGCCAAAGCGGCTGCAAAGGCTGCAGAGGCTGCAGAGGCAGCAGCCGCAGCGGCGGCGGCGGGGACTGCGTCATTGTCTGCGTCTTCACCAAGAAGAGCAGCGGCAGGTACCACGGAAGGTAAGCCAGCTGGTGGTATGAAGCAGCCTTCTCGTGGTGGCCAGCTGGTCGTAACAGGGAAGAACGTCGTGTCAACCGCAAATGCTACTCCAGCTCCAAGCCAAATCTCGTCCTCAGCTGCTGATAACGCCGTGGAGAAGCCCAAGGCGTCTTCGCTCAAGCCTGCGAAGAAAAAGCAGAAGGTGAGCCAACAACAGCAGCAGGTTAATGCTCCGCAGACCGCGCAGAAAGCTCCCAAGCAGCAAAAACAGCAGCATGCTCAAGCTCAAGCGCCTCCTGCACCAGCGCCTGTACCTGGAAGTATTCCGAAACCAAAGACCAAGGCGAAGCGAAAGATCGAAGAGGTGAGCAGTGCGTCTGATTGTTTTGTGTTGATGCCATTGCGTGTGCTGATCCTCGTGTCTTGGATTGACTAAATGGCAGGTCGACACTTCGTCGTCGAGTGTTCAAATTACGACGACGACCTCGGCGCCAAAGCAAAACACACTTCGCCAACCAGCAGCACACGCTCAAGCTCAACCACCTTCGACGCAGCCAGCAGCTGTAGCTGATGCGCCAGTCGCAAAGAAGCCCAAAATGGTTGTGCTGAAAAGGAAACCCGCGCAAGCTCCCAGTGAACCTCCAAGTGTGGCAGCTGCGGGTGGTTCGCCAGCAGCAGCTCTTCTTGAGTCGAAGCAAGTGGTGTCAGCACCAGCACCCAAGCAGGTTCGTCCACGCGCTTGCTACTCAATTTCTTGATTTCTTTCGTGTGTCTGAACAAATGTGGCAATTTGTTTCGCAGGACAACATCCCAAAGACAATCAATTTGGCTGCGACTGCCACTAGCACGACTATTGCAACGGGTGATGGTGTTACCACTGTTCCTGACTCTGCTCCAAGAATGAACCGAGCAACGACGCCAGCAAATACAACAGCAGAGCTACTTGAAGATACGGATGATGAAGAGAAGGCAGTCACACTTGAGGCACAGGCTTCAGCCGCAAGCCCAGAGAACCAGAATACGAGTAGTGTTCCATCACCAGTCAAGTCTGAGCAACCGAGAGCTTTGGAGTCGGGTACTCTGGTGGTGACTTCAGTCCCTGCTGCAACCCCAGTTCCTGCTGATGTTGTTGAGATCGACCCAACCGCAATTGTGCAAGCATCGCCACCATTACCATTGTCACCAGAGAGAAGTGACTTTGTCAACGAATGGATGGTGAACTCGTCAAGCCCGACTACGGAGTTGGAGTTTGAAGCCGACGAAGCTTTTTTCCAACCACAGCCTTTGCTCACGAGTTCAGCAACTGAGGACACGAATGTCTTGACACTGTCGCCACCTGATGGTCATGCGGAAGAAGTCTCCCCACCTGCTTTGACGGACTCGAAATCCATCGAAGCAGCGGCATCACCTGCGAGCGACAGCACACACCACCCGAGTTTGGAGACGACGGTCAAAGAGGAATCAAATGAGATCTCAGAGGCTCCAGCTTTTGCCAAACTCTCCACTGATGACAGGCGACAAACTGGCGCTGAAGCGAGCAGCTCAACAGCGATCAAATCAGCAAATACCCAGAACTCACGAGAACCCATCGAAGAGGAAACAAAGAAGCACGGACCACGAACAATTCCCTCACTGCCACCACCAGTGCCAGCCAAGCAAGCGCCATCCATGTCAGGAACGACACTTTCCAAGCAGACTGAGGCCAGCCACTCTGCTGCTGTGCCACGAAACCCCATTGTCGAATCGCGGCTTCGATTGCCATCGAAGATCGAGATCCCACCCCCACAACCGCGGCAAGAGACGAACGCGTGGGGTGCGTCTTTCGGGATGGCGATCACTCCAGATCGCGCTTCTGCTTCTTCGTCTTCCTCTCGTTCCTCACACCAGCTGTTGTCTTCGCAGACGTCTCCGGCCCTCGCGACGTCTCCACTGAGCTCGTGGTTTCTCTCCAAGGGCCACGCGAACTTCGTCCAGCACGTGTCGTTCCCACCGCGATCAGCCCAGCACCACCGTCGTCGCTCGTTGTCGCCGCGCAAGCAGCTCAGTGCCAACAACACCAGCACTCAGGCAGTCCAGGTGACTCAAGAGCCAGCAGATGATGATGAAGATGATGACGACCGCATGGGCTCGAGCGGCAATGCGTTCCTGGAATCGCTCACACAGCGCTCCAACTGGCGCACGTGGTACGGCAACGTGGACAAGAAGGACCTGCTCGACCCGCCGCTCAAGCATGTCCCCGCGGAAGTGCACAGCGCGATTGGCGATAGCGTGCGCCGCTTGAGCGAGTCGGCAGTGATCGCCAGTTCCGGCGGTGCTGACGACCAGGCTGATGATCCTGAAAGCATCGAGCGCCAGCGGACAAAGACCCGCAGCATTGAGCTGCTTGAGGCCGAGATCAGGTTCGTTAGCTTTGCGTACAGGACAGGGTGTTTGTGCTGTTGGTTGTGTACTGATGCTGATTCTTGTGTGTGTTGTGTGTGTTTGTTTATATGCAGAGCGGAGAAAGCGCGCGCGAGGGCGTTCGACCAAGAGCTCCTGCTGATGCTCCAGGGCGGGAGTGCGCTGCCGTCACAGACGTAGATACGACAAAGAGAGAGATGAATCCAAAGCAAGCACGGGAGGATATCCTGGGCAAAGCAAATGGCGATAGATACAACATGACAAATCCACGCGTTCGTCTTCATGAACAAGCCTTCGTGTCTAACGATGTGTGTCTGCCTTATCGCAGTGTGTCCACCACCAACTTTTGTGCTCTGGCTCAAAATGAATCTCAGGTTGAAGTTGCAGGCTGCATCTTGGCTAGATCAGCACTCGTTGAGCACTGGTAGACAAGAGGAGGGGCGACGTGGCCGCGCATGTTTTAAATAACCCGTGGATGGCTTAAGGAACCCGGAAGAGACCTGATTTACTGGGTAAGGATAATTAATAATACCCGTGGGTGGTGCGATCAGTGCTACCTGTGGAAGAAATGATGCGACACATGATTGACTGCACTTGGTTACCTACTTTACAGGATGAAGAAAATAATGTGAACGAGATTTTGAACTCTCTAGGGCATGCTCGCGGAGTGAGGATCTTCCCATCTCATTTAGCCCAACCAATACGAGTGAGCACGGAGACTGGATGCATGGAATTTGAGAGATTCAACTTCAAGTTCCCCACCAACCACCCTCCCTCATCCATCTATGCTGACCAAGAATAGAAACCAGTATATAGATCAAAAGACATTCGCGCACTCATTGAACTCCTGGCCGCAGTTTTTTAGCGTCGACGAAGGCAAACGCAAAAAGGAGATTCATCAACCCGTGGGCTGCCATTCTGCCAGAATTTATCCCAAGGGTTTATCGTCGGCCCTCCGCTTTCAACCACGGGTTCAAGTGTCCAAATGTCACCCCTCTTGCTTTGTGCGAATCTCGAGCAATCTTGCGCGACTGATCTGCCGCCTGGGAGCGTTTTCTGTTTTCTGCACACGCCGCTTTCGTCACAGGAATTGTATGAAAAATGGAAGCACCGTGTTGCTTGAATCCCGCGCGAGACCAGACGACCAATCCCAGCTGCGCGCTTTTGCGAATATCGAACATCGCCGCTTGCTCGAGATTCTGTGACACCCATCCAGTCACACGAAGGACTCTTCGTGAATCAAAAAAAGCACGCGCGATTTTTAAAGCGCACGACGTCATACGCAACACGCGACGTCATGTATGGACTTGGGCAAGGCAAGCCGTCTGCGTTGCTGGTGCCCAGGATGCGCCAAAGAACAACGCAGAAATGGACACCGTACCGTGCGGGTCTTCATTCAGCCTTGAGCTTGAAGCGTTCGTTCTTCTCTGTGCTGTGAGATGCGCCTTGATACCACAGCAGGCGCCGCTTGTTCTCTCTGCATCTCGCGCGCAGCGAATGAAGCGAGACACAAACTCGTGAAACGAATGGGCTCGTCGCTGGTTGGTCGAGCGACGTGTCAACAATGCGAGCGTCACCACCTGGAGGCGCTCATCTCCCTCGTCGCAGATTTGGGATTCGTTCTCGCTCACAAAAAAATATATATGTGACGGCTCGGGCGTCAGCGAATCTCGAGGGCGACAGTTGGTTTGTTCTTGAAAAGTGCGCACGCATGATATGAGCGAGCGCACTTGCATTGCAAATTGCATTGCATGCTGCATCCCGTTGAGACTTGGGACCCTTCGCTCCCCAGTTCGCAGTTCCCGTTTTGCGCGCTCCGGTTGCCAACTCACCTGGCCATACAACCACCAAACACGCATTAGTCCATTCAATACCACCTCTTATCTCACCTCACCTCTGTCCAAGATGAACATGCTGGAACTGCTCAACCCGGTGCACGAGTCGCTCGATTGGGATGGGGGTCATCATCGGCACCAGCTTCAAGTTGCAGTGACCGGGGAACACGCCGCTGCACCTGGAGGTGCAGAAGCCGCCGCGATGAGCTTGATGCTGCTTGGTCAAGACGAGAAGCCATCCCGCGCTGAGAAGGCTGCAGCCGTCGTGACACCGCTGCCGATCGCGACGCTATGCTTCTCGAATCTCCACATCGCAGCTGCTGGTCCAAGTGCTGAGGACGTCCATGCGTCCACAGAGGGTCTGCGCACACCACTCCCAGCGGCAGCTGCTTCTTTGCACCACCCAAGTGGCGGACCGTCAAGCGCTGATATCACTTCACCTGCGACCACAAGCTTCCCCGTCGCACCTTCAAGCGCTCCTCACTTATCTCCAGTCGCAGACAAACTGCAGCACATCGGTTCGTGGAGCCCGCTGGACGCTGAGATGGGCATTCGCGCGCAGCAGCTGCATCCGAGTCCTCACTTGCAGCAATTCGAGCAGAGCAAGCGACCGCGGTACGAGCGCTCGACGCCTCGCCTGCCAAGCAAGATTGAGGACCTCTTCTCTGAATCCCAAGTGCAAGTGCAGCCGCCACAGACAGTCGACCAAGACGCTGATTCCTGTACAGATCAAGCAATGGTGATCGACACAAGGCATGACAACCATGGTGAACACAACCAACACGACGATTCATGCGCACTTACATCCACAACATCGGATCACTACTGCGCGGTGACCGGCTGCTTGCGCGTCGCGCAGCACATGGAGAAGTGCGCGGTGCACAAAGGCATGAAGCTGTGCTGCATGAGCGGCTGCTTCCGACCGGTGCAGTCGCGCGGCTTCTGCAAATCCCACGGCGGCGGCGCGCGCTGCAAGCACCCCGGATGCAAGAAAGGCGCGATCTCCAAGGGCCGCTGCCGCACCCACGGCGGCGGTGCGCGGTGCGCGATCCCGAGCTGCTCGAAGTGGGCTCAGCGGTTCGGCTGCTGCGTGCGCCACTCGAAGGCATTCGCGGCAACTGCAGCTGTGGCGGCGATCGCAGGAGGGCAGCCGATGTAACCTAGCGCAGCTGCGTATCGTATTCGTCCTCCCCCGTGAACTAACTTAACACACTGTGCAATATAT